>OY720347.1:70862893-71112571 GCA_963082975.1 Labia minor
AATGCTAATTAATAAAAATATGCCAGTGGCGAAGTTTGTGGTTGGTTGGTTCAATGACTGTATCATGAGGGCCAATAAATATCTCTGAAAATTATTTTTAAACGTTTGTTAGTGCCTTTTTAAAATAAAGGCGAAAATATCTTCATTTTTCTTTATTGAATCTCAATAAATGTAGTTTGATGATTCTTATAATTAACTTTGAGTTCATTGTCTTGAGGGGCTTTTAGAAATTAATTGAAAATAATCGTCAAATTGCTTAAGAAGGACAATTACTGTACCCTTTCCACTATAACATAATAATATAATATAATAAAATAATATTTTGTTAAACTTACTGTTTATGAAATCACAACATTTATTATATTGTTAAATTGAAAAAAAATGATTGTTTAAAGATATTCTATTCTAAAAAATTGTTAATATCAGACAGGCCCAGAGATAAAGACCATAAAAAACTGTAGCACCACCAGTAAGTACAACAAACAAGAGCTTTGGTTTTAGGAAAATGTTAAAAAACAATTATACACTCAAAATTTATATTCTAATTATTTAGCTATTTTTTTAATATACTTATTCTGTTTAAATTATAAATTTAAATTTTAAAGGAAATAATAACAGAACCAAATAAAAAGTCAAGCACTAGTAATATTACTAGAAAATCAAGAAACCTAGAGAAAAAAATTAAACTAAATTGGTTAACAGATAAGATAATTTTACATCCAAAAAGAGATATCCTTTGGCTTCTCAAGAAAATGTTTTATGATAAACCTAATTTACTCTACCTGTATTCATTCCGGTCCGAACTTAACCGAAAAAATCTTATGAATGAATATCGAGGAATATATCGTAATTTGGTTTATTCGGTTGAATTCTATGTTTTATTTCGATTTTTTGTTAATACATTTGCTGAAGAACCAACATATACTAGTATTGATCTTTATTGTGAGAATATTGAGGTATTCTTTTTAAATATTATTTTTAAATTGACACTTTCAAGGTTTCTGAAAAGGAATCAAAATTTTTTTCAAAAACTTATAAAAATATTTTCTATTTTGATCTATTTTTTGACTAAAAGATTATTTTAAAAATAATATTTTAATGTGCAGGGCTGGGTGTTGCATATAATTAATAATGATACAAAGGAAGAATTAACTCATTCTCATCCGTATCGAGTTGGACGTAATTTCATAAAGAATAATTCTGGATATACAATTTACGGTTATGCTTATCATGCAAAAGAATTACCAAAAGAAATTCCATGGCGCCTTCGGTTCTGGTATCATGTAAATATAATTCATATCTATCTTAACTAAAATAAAAACACATATTAAAAGAATTATTTTAAATAGGAAGATGCAATTCCCTTACATCCCTGCAGTATGAATAATTTAGGAGAATGTGTTTATAACCCAAAAGCATTTCCAACAAACCTAGTATCTCAAATGATTCAAGGACATTATATTCCAAATAGAAAAACGAGTATTTGTATGGCCATTTTAAAGATATCTGAACCACAATGGATTACATTACAGCTCTATTTAACGCGTCCAAAAGTTAAATTTTTTGTAAGGTAAAAAATTTTTACTGGTGATTTACAGAATGATGTAAAGAAAACGAACTTTTATGAAATTTCTGTTAGTAAGATGGTTCTTTAAGTCCAACTTAAACCAGTATATCAAGTTCCTTGATTGTTTTTTCAATGTTTTTTGAGACAACCCCTTCTGCTGAGATTACTAGAGGGTAGATGGTAACCCTTTCCAGTTTCCAAATTTGTTTTAATTGATTTGTGAGTTCCTCGTATTTATTTCGCTTTTCCGATTCAGTTTTTTTTTATGTTGTCTGTTAGAGGAAACGCGATATAAATTATTATTCCAATTTTGATTTTTATGTTTATATGTATTATATCTGGCCTGTTGAAGTCGACAGTTCTATCCGTCAACACTCGTCTGTCCCAATACAGAATGGTGTTTTGATCTTCTAGTACCGGTGCAGGTGAATATTTATAATATGGTGGAGTTTTTTTTATCTAATAAGCCGTGTTTTAGTCCTAGGTGTTGGTTTATTATTATTATTTTTTTTATTCAGAAATCCTCAACACTCTAGTGTCAGTCAATTCTTTTTTGAGGATTAGGCTCACGGTTGCAATGGAGAGGGAATTCATCCTAACCCACAACAACCTATATATTTCCTTTATAGTCCTAATACCTTTAAATTATCTTTAAATTTCACTGGAGATACTCCTTCTACCGATATCACTATTGGAACTATCTTCACACTAATCTGCTTCCACAGAGATTTCAGCTCCCTTATTATTATTATTATTATTATTATTATTTTTATTATTATTTTTATTATTATTATTTTGTAAGAATTTGTCCACTCGAGTATCCAGATAAAGAAATTTTCTTCATTGGAGCTCAGGGAGCAGTCGTAATATCCCATTTGTGGCTTAATCCTAATGATCTAAAAGAAGAACATGAAGAAAATCAATTCGATGATATTATTGATGATTCAGCGTCAAATAAGAATTGTGTAGAATATTTAATTGAATGTTTTACACGTCCATTTTTATGGACACTTACAGAAAATGAAGCAAATCTTGTATCACAAGTCGAGGCCAAACAATTGGAATCAATGAGAATTTTTGATGAATCCACAATTGATGTTGACAAGGTATTCAATTAATCTTTTATTTATGTATTAAGATTCAAGAGAAACGGATAAAAATATTGATTGTACGATTAATTACATACAATTTTTTAATTTTACAAAGGTTATATAGAATTCAATTAAAACATTGGAACCATTTTTTTTTATTAATAAGATCTGTATATATAAATTTTAATCGATATAACTTTCTATATTTGTAATTTCCTTCGAATCTAGATCTAGAATATTCAATTGATATATATATTTTTTTTTTTAAATAATAGTTAAATTTAAAAGCAAACCTTGGATATCAACATAGAAGTTTGGTGTTAAGTCTATCCTATCAACAGAATGAACTTTTAAACCAGATTTTAATGCATCCACCAAAGTGGATACTTCAAATTATTGTTGATCAATCTAAGTCTAATGGAGTTATTTTAGAAGAGGACCGACGACGACAAGAAGCTTTTAAGTTGGTAAAAATGATTTGGGAAGAAGATGATCCAAATAGGTTTGAATTTACCTACCTACCTATGTTCTTGAACATAATTTATTATTATTTTATTTCATAAGTACGTATTACCTATAATAAATACCTAAAGTAATTGAATGGTGTCATTGCGACAAAAAAGGACTTTAACAATTTTTTTTATTCAAAAAATTTTAATTATTATAAAAAGGTAGAGTCACTTTATTTTTAAGGTATATATACCTATAACAAACGTAGAGCCAAAAGAATGTTTATTATTAATATTTTCAGAACTCGCTACGCGAATAAACCTCTTATTAAAAAATTTAAAACAAGTTATAATATATATAAATTAATAACATTCTATTTCAATTAATCTTAATCTAAATAAAGTTATTTATCACTTTAGGTATAAGAAAGGTTTTATGTTGAGGCATGAATTTAATAGAATACAAAGAGAAATTGATAAAATGAACAGTAATAATCTCTCCTATATATTAAACCTTTTTGATCGATACCATCGTTTTCTCACAATGGATTTGAGTGATGAACCTTGGCCACCTAAAGATTGGCCCTACGTTTCCAAGGTAAAATATTACTAATATAAAAAAATTTAAATAATTAATGAATTAAGTTAATTATATGCTAAGCAGCAGTTTACAGTCTAAATTCCTGGAGGCGGGTTCGATTCCCGAGCCTCACAATGGAATTTGTAAGATGTAGCGGCCTTGAATCAAGAAAATCAAGATAAATGTTGTAATGATCATGCAACACTTCTATCCTCGCTAAGGGAGCAACGTTCTGCTATGTTCTTTTATAAGGTTATTTTTTAAAATCAAATTATCTTATATAATCCTACTATAAAGGCAGTATATCTAAGAAGAGTATAATTTATATCAAAAAACACAGATGAGAATTAAGTCAAATTCTATGATAATTTACGCGTATCTATAAGTCCTAAAAATTGAGTTTTTTTTAATATATTTAGTGATAAAAATATTGAAAACTATACAATAACAAATCCCTAATACTTTTTATATTATATTACTTTTGTTCTTTATTTATTATTTATTTATTTGTTTGTTTGATTCTTTCCATCTTTTATTGGGTTATAACTTAAATACACTTAAATTTTTTAGAGAAGATCAATTTTAACTATAGTTTAGTAATATTATTATAAATAGTTTATTATAAATATAAGAATCTATCTAATAAGTAACTCTCCAAAAAAAATTGCTAGAAAATTAATTAATGATATCACTGATGATAACTAATGATAACTTTATTTTATTCTTTTAGAAATTAGAGTTTGTGAAAAAAACACAGCCTGATATTCAAGAAACAGTGAATAATTTTGTCAATAATTTAAAAACCACGGTTAATGATGAAACTGAAATTGAGTTAGTAATTATAAAGTTTTTTATATATATATATATATATCAGTTAATATTCTCGGCCTAAAACATAAAGAGCACTAGTATTACCAAATAACAATGAGAGTAAGAGTTTAGTTGTTTGTTTATGGTGATCGAATCAAGTTAACTATTTTTCACATTTTCTGAAAAAATGAAAGTTCATGTTGTGAAAAAGTATTTCGTTTCAAAGATTATATATAACCCCGAGAAACATTATAAAAGATAGATATCACTGTAGATACCACGGTATAATAAGTTGACCTGTGGCCAGGTCCGAACCGACCGACGGTTTGAAGTAAATTAATTTCTAGCTACAGAAACAATTTCAAATAATTTTAATATATCTATTAATGTAATAAAAAACAGATATGAATACATAAATAATAAATATAAACATTTTTAATTTTATTTTATTTATAATATATATGTAAGACCAGGCTGTGACGTCATGAATGGCTGGATGAGACGTCATATAATTTTAAATAAAAAAAAAACTAATAAATATGATTTTCCCGAGGATAAAACCAATACAAAGTGTATGATTCGTGGTGATATATAAAAAAATCTCCTCATGTGAAATTTGGTGTGAAAATAACCCTTCCCTTCCTATCGTCGATCGCTAATACTACCACTTCCGGTTTCCGGATTTGCACCAAAAGTTGATCAATTCATCCCACTGATGCATTAAGTAAATATACCAAATTTCATCAAAATCGGTTGAGCCGTTCAGGCTGTACACATCTATACGGACGGACAGACGGACAGACGGACAGACGGACGGACAGACATCATGCTAAAAATACTTTTTTCTGTTTAGAAAATGCATGATTCGTGGAGATATGTAAAAATCTCCACATGTGAAATTTGGTGTGAAAACAATACCTTCCTTACTATCGTCGGTCGGTAAAAAAGAGATGCTGAATTAAATATGATCGAAAATCCAGAACTAACATGCTCACCTTATTCACCTGATTTGGCTCTCAACGATTTATTTTTCTTCCCAAACTAAAGATATATTTGAATCATACGATGAGATCATAGCTGAGACAAATGAATCTTATATAGAGTGCTAACGGTATTGAAAAGTTAGAAAATCATTGAATTATGTAAATGTAATGAATCGCAAGGTGATTTCATTGAAATAGAAAAATCATAAATTTTATGTTATAATGGTAAGGCCGAGAACTTTTCCAACAACTCACATTTTATTTTAAAGCAAATAAATATTAATTTTCTCCAAGTCACACAATACATCATTTATTATAAATAACAAAAAATAATATAAAATTATTGGAAATTTTCTTTAATATATTTTTTTCTTAATGGTTTTTGTATTCATTCTTTATATCTTTTTAAGGCATATTGAAGAAAAACGTAATAAAATAATTGAAAATTTATATAATTATTTAGAAAACTCAAAAGAGCGAGTTTTCAGAATAGATAATCATTTGAAAAAATTTCATAATGAATCTAGACAGAATATGTCGAATTTCATAATGGCTGGAAGGGATAAAATTTTTAATAAAAGAAATAAACCAAATAAAAAGAAAAATTAAAAATATAATTGTCAACTAAATATTTATTCTAATTCTAGATATATTTTTATAGATTTTGATTTCTAGAAATTAAATTATTTAATTTAAATAATAAAAAATTAGTCGGGCACAGGAAATTTCCTCAAATGCAGTAACAATGAAACTATCGAGAGTAATAAAGGACATTTTTCAAATTTTCTATTATATAAGCTACATAATATCTTCAGGATTTCAAATTCGTAAAATTAATAAAAGTTATAAAAGAATATAAAAACATGAACAAAATTACATAATCTTTTTAAAAAGAAGTCAATACAAACCGACACCTGTCATGTTCGATCAAAATAATGAATTTTAATCTTCGAGAAAATAAATAATCAAGAAATTAATCAATTAGAACAAATGGTTTTTCTAAACTTCTCAATTAAAAAATCTTGCACGCCAAATTTTTTATATAAATCCTAATTAGAAGATTGGATAATCAACTTGTTCGTCTGTCTATCGCTCTTAATTAATTTTACCTGCCATGCATAAAAAAAAATTGTTCATCAATGCGTCAACAATTATATAAGAAAAAAATACAATATAAAAAATTAAAATTTTGTAAATTTTTTAGAAATTATTAAAATTATTTAATTTATTCAACTTCATTTTTTCCACTTTAATTCGATATAAAAATTCTGATGTTAAATTTGATTTCAATTTATCTAAATTTTAATTAGGGTTGATTTTCATCTCACCATTCACATTATTGAAATTTAAATAATTGTAGACGGTCTGTCGCAAAAGTAAAGGGACAGGTACTATTACTTTGCTCAGGTAAGCGTTATCTGCAAACAACAAACATTATATCATTCATGAAAGTTTCACTTTTCTCGTGTTTAAAGTTTTTTACAATTTCCTTTTTTCTGAACCATCTTTTCTCTCCTCGACATCGATAACAATGAATTCTCGATTCGAAATTCGCGCAAACATCAAATAATGTTTCTAGCACAGGCCATCTCTATGGTGCCACTGAAATTTTTGAAATGATAAAAAAAAGCATAGGGGGAGAAAGCCAAGAATTGAAAGAATATTTTTAAATGGTTTGTACTCTATCGTGACGGCCGAGAACAGATTGAAGATGACTTCAGGTCAGGACGCAGTGATGATAACGTGAGAAAACTTGTAAATCGGTGACATGAACCGGTTACTGAAACGAATAACGTGGCATTTGTTGCACGACAATGCCCCTGCACACAAGTGCAGAATTGTGAAGGAGTTCCTTGCCCAAAGGGGCGTTGTTTTGTTGGAACACCTACCATACTCGCCGAATTTGGCACCGGTTGATTTTTAGCTGTTCCCAAAATTAAAAATATCAATGAAAGGAAAGCATTTTGGAACCCTGGAAGAGATCCAAAACATGGTGACCGGGGTCCTAAGCAGCATCTCAAAAAATGAGTTCCAGAGTTGCTTTGAATTGTTGGAACAACGGTTTATTGTTGGAGAAGGAGTTTATTTTGAATTAAAACAAAATAAAAATTGTTTTGGTACTCGTACTCGCTAATCATAAGTTAGTCTCCTTACTTTTGCGACAGACTGTTATTGAAAAGTTATTTTATGTTAAATATTATCACAGTCCTTTAATGATGAAGTAAACATGCAAAAGAGATATAAGAAATTTTCAGAGGTTGGATTAGATTTATAATGTTAATCAATTTTGAATTATTTAATTTATATAAAATTAATAATTTTGATAACTTTTTATACTTAACGTTTTTCTCAACTTCACTTGGTGTCTGTCACTATGTCTGTTCGCTCTTTTGACAAATTGAAATCGATTTTTCATCATAAATAATTGTTTTAAATATTTCAATTTTCATCCATTTTGATAAAATTTTGATGAGATAAGCCTCTTTACTGTATGATAATAGGCGTTACCCGATTGCGACCTCGATTTAAATTCTTATCCAATATTATTATCCTTTGTAATTACAGAATTTAAGTATTTAAATTTTTCTACATTTTGTATGTTAAGACTTTGTGTGTTAATCATGTTTTTCTCTCTTACTAAATATTTTGTTTTATCCCTATTAATTTCAATCCCCATCTTATTTCCTGCCTCAATTAATGTTTTCATGCTATCTTTAATTGCAATTGTCAAATCTCTTATAATATTTAAGACGTCTGCTTAGCCTAATTTTTGAATTTTTTTGTTTAATTGCATTTCGAGTGATTTTTTCCCAATTTGTGTAATCATGTTGTGATTCATCAACGCAACGAATACAATAAAAAAATATAAAAAAAAAAATTAATTTGTGTGGTTATTGATTAGATATTAATAAAATTTATAGCCTATGAACAAATAGAGATATGCAAGAATATTGTGATGTAATTTCATCGAAATCGGTTCAGCCAATTTTGAGTATAACGTGAGAATTTCCGGACAGACAGACAGAGAGACAGACTGACATGAAAAATTATAAAGTCACTTTTGGATTCTAGAGTTCATGAAACGCGAAGAAAGGCAAAAAATTTTAAATTCTGAGCAATATGCAGACAAAAACCTTTTTATATATATGTATATAGAAGATTATAGAATATATAAGTTAATAATAATATTACTAATATTGTTTTCCAAAGCTAGCTTGAATCATTGTTACGTTTTCATTTTGATATCTATTGACACATGTTATTAATTAGTACATTAATAAAAAAAAATGCATTTTCCTGTAAATGAAGCATAGCTCCAGATCGAAATCCCCCCCATATTTCTGAATTTCATAAAAATTATTTCATAATAGTTACAATTTTTGTTATATAGTTAGTTTGATATCAAACTGGGGTGTATAAAAAAGTCCAATAATATAATTCCATTCTATTAATCTTAATTTTGTCTTTTATATGCTTCAACAATCTCAATGGTTAGAAACGTTTCTAATAGCAGTGACAAACGCCTATTAATTTACCAAGAACGTAAAATTTAGCTTTAAAAATAATGTTCATCTTCCTCTAACCTTGGCATTAAATTCAGGGAATTATCAACCATTTTTCATTATATATATATTTAATTATTATTATTATTTTTTTTTAGAAAACTATCTATGTTTAAATTTAACAATTTGCGTACAACTTAAACTCATATTAGACTTTTTATTTAATTGATTCATTCATTCACATTTAGATGTTTTTTTCTTCAAAAAAAAAACTATTAAATTTATAAAATTTCATCTTTATATAACAACTATTCAATAGAGTCCTTAAAATATTTATTTATTATTTTATCTATGAATGAAAAAGAGATAATCATGATAGCTACTTCTAAAGCTTAAATTATATATGAAATAATAAGTTCCTTTAATTTAATGAATGAATATAAAGTACTTATATTATGTAAATTGATTAACATGTAATTTTATTTAGTAAGCAAATCTCATGTAATATCATGATTAAAAATCTGGAGTGTCTCCATTCGACTATCTCGCAAATTTGAATTGGATTAATTACATATATTATACATTACATATATTATATTTAAATTAAACTTAATTAATTATAAATTAAAGTTAATAAATAATATTTATTAAAGGAGCTCGTGTTTGGCTCTTTGTCGGTGACACCACGTCATGTGCTGGCGCGTGATTGGCAATTAACGTATTAAAAAATTTAAAAAAATTAATTCCGATAATTTCAGCGATTCAATCAAGCTGAAATTCTATATATAGCAGTTTTATACAATTTTTAATTATCTGAACAACTATCAAACCTTTATCTTTATTTTTACGGTTAGTTTCGTGGAGAAAAAATGAAAACGTGGTAGGTAATGACCCTCTTCCAAATGAGCTACATTTCTCAATAGTTGTTAGAAAACTACGAATTTTGAATAATGCCCGTGTTCTAAATTTAAGCTCAAACCGTTTTTGCGTAATCTTGTCTGCTCACACAAACATTTTTCTCAACCTTGGTGAAAAAGATCCAGGAGCCTTCAAAACGTATAAAAACATCATAATCTCGACATCGAAAATTTTCGTGATCTCAATACTATTTCTGGCGAGATAGTAAAAATCGACTATGAGATTTTAATATAGTTTTTCTTTCGTTTTAAGGTTTCATTTGAAAAATTGAATTTAAATTTATTGTTTTAACCAAAGAATCTATATATATAAAAAAAGGTTTTTGTCTGCACATTGCTCAGAATTTAAAATTTTTTGCATATCTTCGCGTTTCATGACCTCTAGAATCCAAAAGTGACTTTAGAATTTTTCATGTCTGTCTGTCTGTCTGTCTGTCGGTCTGTCTGTCCGGAAAATTACTATTTTATAAACTCAGAATTGGCTGAACCGATTTCTTTGAAATTACATCACAATATTCTTATATACCCCTAGAGTAACATAGGCTATAAATTTTATTAATATTTAATCAATAACCGCAGAAATTAATTTTTTAAAGTTTATATAATTCTCCGTGTTGTTCATTCAAGAGCCTGGCGTGGCCCACTGTCCCTAGCGGAATCATTTCAAACAATGAATTATCATAGCGATTCCCAATTAAAGAATTATTATAATATTTCACTTTTTATTTTAAATTCTAATATTCAAATATCAATGCATTTAAATCATTTATTCTAAAAGTTCTCATTTTAATTAATTTAATAAAATATTTATTAGATCATATTTTTATCATAAATTATTTTTTATTTAATTGAATATTTCTTCTTTTCTATAATATATATAATATAATAATATAAAAATTTTATCATTGAATAATAAAAAAAAATATTATTTAGTATTTTATGAAGTGAAAATATATAAAAATTAAAATATGATGATATAAAGTTATTTTAAATTTTTGACATTTTTAAATTGGGTATATTTTTTAAATTTATTAAAATGTTTTTTATTATCTATATATATAAAAAAAGGTTTTTGTCTGCACATTGCTCAGAATTTAAAATTTTTTGCAGACCTTTCATGATCTTTGGAAGCCAAAAGTGAGTTTAGAATTTTTTATATTTGTCTGTCTGACCGAAAAATTTTGACGTTAATTATATCACAGTATTCTTACATATCTCTATGAATGTTTTATGTAATATACTGATTGAAACAAAATGGATGAAAACATTTTACTACTGTCAAGCAAATACTATGTACCACTCGGGGGTACAGGGGGCGGAGCCCCCGTCTAGGTGTGAAGAGCGCCGAAGGCGCTCTGAGCAGCTAGTATTAAATAAATGTATGTATATGAAAAAGCGGGCTGATTATTCAACATTCTTCTTAATCTATTTCAAAATAATAATAATAAATTCAATATACATTATTTGTTGTTCTCATTTAGTATTTATATATTTTAAATTGTTTATTATAATTATTTATTTTTAAATAAATTTCATATATTTTTAAAGTATAAAGACTACATTAAGAAGTGTTTAAACCTTCATCTCTCTGTGAGGCTACCGAATTCAGAAAATTTTGAAGGTTCTTTCCTGAACTACCTACATCCAATTCCTCCCCTAAAATAAATCCCTCACCTTTCTTTTATTATTTTTTACTCTCAGCATCCTTGGTCTATTAACTGTTATTTCCCCAAATGATTTGCCCTCAATCTATTCTCACGAATTTGAGCTATGACTCCATCCATCAATCGTTTCTCGATTTTAAGACCCTAACTAAATTAGAAAATATATTTTCTCGTTAAACAATCTACGACATTACCTGTTGAATCTATCATTTTTCCGCAAATTCTAAGAAAAATTTTATTTTCAAATTCTCTGAATCCTTTTTGACCACGTCTCATACTCATCGACAATAATTATTTTATAGATTTTAATTTTGATATCAGCCGAGAATCATGTTGGTGAAATGAGTGTCTTTTCAGTAAAATAAGAGGAGTATTTGATGAAAACTTTTTTATTTAAATTCTTCAGAAATATAGGGTAGTCGAAAAAGTCTTTTCGTATTTCTAATCATGTGGTATCCACACATTAAGCTTCTTTTTGTAGCCAGCCTTTTTTAAATGGTTCAAAACCGTTTGATGATGAATGTTTAGTTCCTTGGTAATGTCATGTCAATCTTTTCCATAATTTCATCGACTTTTTCAACGATAGGTCGACCAGAACGAGGTGCATCTTTCCAGAACGAAAGCGAGCGAACCATTGTTGTGCTACACGAACTGATATAGCATCGTCTCCGTGAACTTCACAAATTTCATTGGCGGCTTGCGTGGCATTCTTCCCTTTTTTATACAACAATTTCAAAATATAACGAATTTCTTCATTATTTTCACTCATTTTTGAAAAGCTGTAACTTTTATTCAGCTTCACCAAATTTAATTATCTTTAAGGTTAAATGAAGCTTGAAATTTCACCTTTCCAACACTATATGGTATGACACAATGTGATTGGTAGCACTGGAGATATACGATTCCAACGACATCTATGGACAAAATACGAAAAGACTTTTACGACCACCCATTATTATTGTCCTCATTACTTTTACTTTTCTACATTTTCAAATTATGTAATTTAATATTTTGTGTATTGACCCTATTCTTTCTACTGCTAATTATTTAATTCGAATTCATTTTCTTTTTGAGATCTATCAATTTTTCCCATGCTTTTTATGATTTAATTTGCTTAGAGTCTTAATGAGGTAGAACCGATGGGTATGATCCAATTAGGGATATTTCTATATCTTGAAAACTAGACCTTTTGGCATGGGAAAGGCATTGGGGGACGATAGTAGCTATCTACACAACCAGATGAAGTAAGGAGGAGTATTTATTTTCTTGAAGATCAACACATTCGAAATTTTTCAAAGATTCATAATTTATTTTCTTTTGATATTTTTTCAAGTATAGTGGATTCTACGTTTTTGTACATTGTTTAAAATTATTATTAAAACTTATTTATTAACATATCTCTTATTGTTTACCATTTACAAGTCTTTAAACCAAATTGTGTCGAAGGAGTGATATGATGCATTGCGTGAACGTGGGATATGGTGCGCGTTTTACTTCTGTTTAACAATGAAAAATTGAACGCTCCAAACAATTTAGTAAGAAGAAGGAAATATTTCAGACTTTTGTAAATAGATTATTTAAGTTATGTACTCATTTAATTCTTAAAGCTACCTAATTAAATATTTAAACATTTCAACTTTTTGAGTATTTATTTGGGTTTTTTACATGTAATTTCGAATAAGCAATATTCCCCGAACAGGCTCAGCAAATCACCATCAATCACCCTTTTAGGAATATTGTACAAAAGTTGACTTTTTTATTTTTGTAAATTTTAGTAGTTCTTATTTTAAGAATAAAATTCTAATTTATGCTATGAATACCTAATTGACCTAGTTACCATTAACACCAATAATTATCTCATAATATATAGTACCGGTTAATGTTAAATAAAATGATTCATTATTATTGGGTTTGGCTGATAATATTAATAACTGGGACACCGAGCTCTTGCTCGACCCTTTAAAAAATATTAATATACAATTTTTATCAAGCATAATAAGATTAGATATTAAAAAGTTGACCTGTGGCCAGGTCCGAACCGACCGACGGTTTGAAATTAATTTCCAGCTACAGAAACAATTTCTAATAATTTAAATGTATCTATTAATGCAATAAAAAACAGATATGGATGGAACATAAATATTTTTAATTTTATTTTATTTAAAATATATAAGTAGGAGCTGGCTGTGACGTCATGAAGAGCTGGGTGACGTCATATAATAATTATTTAAGAAAAAACTAATGAAGATGATTTTTCCCGAGGAAAAAACCAATACAAAAGTAAAAATTTCCACATGTGAAATTTGGTGTGAAAACAATACATCCCTTACTATCGTCGGTCGGTAAAAATTGAATAATATTGGGTTTATTCACGGATGATATTATTATTTATGTAAACCGAGACATTTTTATCTCCCGGAGAATTTTTGCAGGGACACTGGGACACACATACAATACACATAAGAATAAGCAAAATGATCGTATGGGATTTGTAAGCCAGCTAAAGTATAAGAATATTTGATCTATCAAAATTAAAAAAAATTTTAGGAGATGTAATTTTATTTATTTATTTAAAATAAGTTATACCACATGTTTATAATTAACAAAGATTATACATTAAGTTAATTTTTTAAATAAGCTTAACTATATATTTTAGTTCTTTCCAAATAGGATTTATCAGTACAATGATAAGAAAAAAATTTGATAATTTATTAATATTAAATTATTATTGAGTATAGATATATTCGATTACAATAAATTTATATTCATATGAAATAATTTCCATAATAAAAAAAAATAAAATATTTTTATATTTGGTAAGTAAAAAAGAAATAATAATATTTTTTTACAATATATATGATTTTTTTATTGCATTTTAATTTTAAATTGAGAAATTATAATAATAATTAATTCTATACCTATATAGTAAAATATTTAAAATATATCAAAGTTTAAATTATGAAATTGTATATTTCAAAATGAAAATAAAAAGTTAAAGAAAATAATCGCGATATTCAATTATTTTTTTAATTATTAATTAAATTAAAAAAAAAACAATTGAATATTTAATAGGGCCTCCTCCTTTCCCCATAAATTAGCCCTTCCAAGCCTCGCCTTCCGAAATTTAGAAAAAGTAATAATAAAGAAAGTTTGCCTTAAAAAAAAGATTAAAAAAATAAGGCGTTTGGTCTGTACCCTCTTTGAATCAGCTGAGAGTGCCTTTGATTTTTTGGATTTCGAAATGAAATCGCGACATTCGGGGCAACCTGAAATAAAACCTACCTAGTAAGGGAGTGCATAGCCTCCATCAAATTGGATGGAAGGCCCATGCTAATCGAAAAAGCCCTGCGCTCAAAAGGTAACCAACAATTTGTTCCTGTTCAGGCTAATCCCATTTCGGAACTGTGCTGAATTACCTTCCCGAATTTCCGTTCATCCAATCCACCTCAAATACACTCTCAGTAATACAAAATGGCACAATTCAGACCTGACATGCAATTCATGCAATCCATCCCTTAAATAATAGCATGGCATTTGTTTTATCCACCCACATTTTATTTATTTATTAATTCTAATCTAATCTATGAATTAGTAGGATGAGAACATGCATGGATGTAGGAGGCAACCACCTGAAAATTCCTAAAAACTATATATATATATATATATATATATATATCAAAAAATAGCCACCTTCTCAGTATAATGCATCGAAACCTACTAATTCTAAAAGATGTACTCTGAAATTCCCTAATCTCACTAAATTCTGTCAAATAATTTAATATATTTCTCTATAATCTCCTAATGAATATTATCAAAAGCAAAAAATCATTGTAATTTAATTATACTTTCTATATTATATTAAACTTTACTTTAAATATTATATTTACATTTTCTATTTTAAAGTGCGCCATGCTTAATAAATAACGATTATTACTTACATTTGGAGAGCTGAATTTCAATCATTTCATCGTCATGAAGGATGGAGAAGATAATCAAGAATTCAAATCAACATTCAGTAGCAGGAACGAAGATTGAAACATGAAATAGAAGAAGAAAAATAACTTATTAGTTTATAATCAATAAATTTAAATTGAATTAAAAATAAAATAATAATAAATACTGACCTCGGAGTTAATAAAGGGATGATATTTCTCGCAGATTAAACTCGAAAAACAGCTCGTAGACTTGAATGGATGTCCATCACTCTCGCCTCGATAAAGAAAATAATAATTAAGTTTAGATATTTATATTATATACAGGAAATAAAAAAATAAGATATAAATAAATAAATAATATTAATAGGATTAAAAAAGTGTATTATCTTATTTCTGTAATATTAATAATACTAAAATTATTTTACATTCTATATAGAACCATGATTATAATAAGTTATAATACGCATTTAATAGACATATAATAAAAATATCTTAGAAAACATCAGAAAACTAATTATGATTATATTATTAATTTCACGAAGATTTTATTCTGTTTAATTGATATATACGAGTAGGTAATAGAAATATTATTCATTTTTCAAAAGTGTTATAATAATATGAAATTGACAAAACAATATTCATATGAGATTTGAAAGGAACGGTGTGAGCGATAATGAGATTAGAAAGAATATATAGAATATTTAAAATTATATATTCCTATATGAATTGAAGAAATTTATATTTTTTTGATTTATAATTATATTATATGAATTTTGAAAATAATCAGCACATCTTCATATTTTTTAAATAAATTTAATTTATTTATTTAATAGGATTAATATATATATATATATTGAAATTTACAAAATATTTCAATAAATATATTTAAAGAAAAATAAAATTTTGTATATGATTTTTTAATTTTTAAATAATTTTAATTTAACTTTTAATAAAATTTAATTAATTAGTTCTTATAGAATATTTAAGATTAATTCTTTTCAAAGATTTGAATGAAAAATTTATAAATTTATTTGGGTATATGAATAAAAAATTATAAAATTGTGCTTTAGAAAATTTAATTTTTATTGAAATATTTTTTTTTTAAAGTTCACTAATCTTCCTTTTAATTAATAAAAATAAATAATAGAATTACAATTAATTCTTGATTAGCGATTGATTAAGGGATGATTTCAATGGAGAGGCCGCTTGGGCCGCTTACACTCACCAGGCAAGGGGAACTGAGGGGAACTGAAGCGTACGAGTCAGCCGGCCGGCATGAGGAGGTCAGTTCAGGCGGCGGAGGGGTTTGGAGAGGGGTGAGCGGGGAGTGCAGAGGTGAGCGCTCTACTGCAAATTATTTCAAATGAGAAATACATTAAAATAAAATAAAATAAACAAATATTAATTTTTAAAATTAGTGGTGTTTTAGAATACATCTTAAATCGAATTAATAAGTTTAATTCTATTAATTCTATTAAATCAATAAGCTTAATTTTATTCAAAGATCTTAATGAAAATTTAAAAAAAAAATTATAAATATATCAGTAAGAAGTTCATTAATGAAATTATCATATTTTGAAAAAAAAAAACAAGGAGGTGGCGTATTAATGTAAATGGTTCAATTTAAATTTAAAATATTAAAAAAATAAAATTATAAACATAACATAAAAAATATAAACATTCTTTGAATGAGATGAATGTAGATATCAAATTTTAAATAAGTTGACATAAATAATTAATAATAATTAATAAATAATTCCAATTTATATGATCTTAATATATTGTGAGAATTAGATAAATAATGTAGAGAGTAAAAAATATTTAAAAATAGATATTTATTTAAATGAAATAAAATTATTTAATTTACAGAATGAAAATGTCTACAATAATATTTTAACCTTTTTTCTTTATAATTTTACATTATAATAATACTAATTACAGTAGTTATAATATATGGGGAATTTTCAACTTTGACCGCCGATTTGACCATGTTCCCAAACGAATTTTAAAAAAACTAAGACCACTTTACATTTACCCATTTTAAGCTCTAATCGAATCCGAAATCAAAATTTAAAAAATCGAAAAACAGACAAACACATATATAGATTTTATAAACGAACATTTATACAATTTATTTTAATTAATTTGAAACATTTTAGGAAACAAATTTTGAATGGGTCATTTTTAGAAATCCCATTTAACAATTATAATAAATAATTAAAAAATTTTAAAATCTTTAAAGTATATAAAAATAAATTGTATAAATTGGTTAAAGGGTCGAGTGATAGTTCGGTGTTCCAGGTATATATTTTATATCAACACGCGCCTACTTTTCTGTTTGTATGTATAGATGTATAGTTGTAAAGCCCAAATCTCCGATCCATATAACATCATTGACTGGGCCACTGCATAAGGAGTCTTCTCTTGCTCTGACTAGGGTCACCGGTATTTGCCATTAGTCTCAAAAAAATAATATTAAATTGTATATAAATTTAAAAATTAGAATATTTGTATTGTTTAAATTTTAACACGTGTAATCAATCATATGCATAAAGAATAGAAAATTTTGAAAATCAACTTGGTATTAAATTCAGAAAAAAAAATTTCCACTAAAAATGTTTATAATATTTTAGTATATTAAATCAAACTATAATTTTTTACTTCAATATTTTTAATGTTAATACAATAATTTTTATTTTATAATCTATAAAATAATTTAATTATTTTAAAAAATGGTGGTCTTCAATTAGAATTTTTTTACTCTCTACTGACTGTTCATTTCATAACTGAAAATAGAAATAGACTATTTTATTTGGATTAATCTTATTATGCTATCTAAAATTGTTTGTTTGTATTATTGAGGACCCCAGTTCCATTCATTTTAATCAGATTGATGCAATGATGCAACATTTAAGAAACGTAGAAGTTTATTTCATTAATTTTTTTTTATTTTTCCAAAAGTGAATTGAAATTGAAAAAGTACTCATAAAACATTCTTTAATCAAAAGATAATCAGAAATTCAATTAAATTAAATCCACACATTCTTAATTTTAATCTTTATTTTTTCATGGTTTAAGATATTGAATTGAGCGTGAATAGAGTTTTCAAATAATAAAATGTAAGAGAATATAATTGAAAAATGTAAAAATATAATTTTGTTAAATAAATAATATAATATTAAGTTATTATAATAGTACTTAACAACGGAGATCAAATTCTCTAATATTGAATTTAAAATAAACGGTTATTTCCGTAAATAATTTTATTTTTCTTTAACGTAATTAAATAAAGAAAACAGTAATTTAGATGATATCTAAGTATCTATCATACTTAGTTTAAATATAAACAAAAGGTATAATTATTATTAATGTTACTACTATCAATATTTATTGAAATTACAGCACTATTCTTGTCGCATTCTATATAAACCCCGCGTTTTACAATACAAATCATTAAAGAAACACTTTCAATCAAGATGGTATCGAAGATTATTTTCTCGCTGGGTTTACTTTTCTTAGCCGTTTCTATTAAGGTAAAAAATTATAAATCTATATTTATCTAATTTAGTCCTAAGTCCTAAGAAGTAATCATAATTTATAAAATAGAAAAATAGAATAAAATATTAGATATAGAAGAAAAAGGCCACAACAAGAACAATAAATATCTATATTTTAAAAATTATAAATATTACAATGGATAATCAGACAAATTAAATTTAATAAATTAAAATTTTTCAAAAATTATTAAATTTGAATATTGCTAATATAGTATATATAGTGTATATATAGCAGTGATTTCCCACCCACTTTCCAGGAAAAAAATTAACTCAGCTCCCCCTGGAAATTAACTTTTTTTTTAATTTTAATAACAATTAAACAGAAAGATGTACCTATTCGCAAAATATTATAAATAAAGATGTAAATTAGAAACATTGAATATATGTATCTATTTATTGAATTCAGAATAGAAAAGTAATATACATGTAAATTTTCCTAAATGAACCTGTGGCCATCACCGCCCCACTGGATCGCTGCAGCGCCTACTTTGAGTAACACTCATATATAGTAATATATTAGTTATCAGTATTTGCAGACATCTTTTTAAATTAACAGACATTAGAAGATAAAAAATTTAAAATTTAAAAAATATACTGAATGAAAGTAAAGGGTGTTTTTTTTTGAGGTATAGAACTTGAAGTTGGCATTTCTGTTCAAGTTGACGACCGATTTAACAGCTGTCAAGTGATTTATTTACAGTTTGGTTTGGCAATTCATCATGAATAGACTCACGCCTGAACAACGCTTGTAAATAGTGCAATTTTATTTCGAAAATAATGGTTCTGTGCGGAATACGTATCGTGAACTACGTCCATTTTATTGTGGACAAAATCGTCCATCAGAGCAGTAAATTCGATTAACCATGGAACGTTTACTCTTATTGATAATTCGCATCCCCAGAGACGCCGTACGGTGCATACAGAAGAAGCTATTGCTACTGTAGAGCGTAACATTGAGGAAGACCCGAATGAGTCCATTCGCCATCGAACACAGGAATTACTAACTTTTTCATTCCTGAATTGTACAACCATGAAAGACACGTTTGGTGACCGCCTAATTTCACGTTTTGGAACTGTGAATTGGCCTCTAAGATCTTGTGATTTAACACCGCTAGACTACTTTCTGTGGGGCTATGTAAAGTCATTGGTCTGTGCGGATAAGCCACAAACGCTTGACCATTTGGAAGACAACATTCGCCGTGTTATTGCCGATATACGGCCACCAATGTTGGAAAAAGTTATCGAAAATTGGACGTCCAGATTGGACTACATCCGAGCCAGCCAGAAATCATTTATAAAATGTAATGCCACAAGATTATCTTTCGTATAAATAAAATTCATGTCAATCGAATCCATCGTTGTTTTATTGCAATTTAAAGTTCTATACTTCTAAAAGAAACACAAGAAAGATTAGTGAAGAGTTTATTTATGGGAAAACCAATTATTGATAAAGACCTCAGTAGATAGGATGGAAGGATTGATTGGAAGAATGTGGTTGTTGCTTCCAATAACTTATAATTGAGAAGAGAGTTAATAGGGAAAAATTAAAAAATACATAATAATAATAAATAATTAAAATAATTATAATTTCAGGCTGATGATGCAATGAAAGAATTATCTGAAATGCTCCATACTACCTGCGTAGGTGAGACAGGTATTTCAGAAGGTAAAATTATTTTATTTTCAAAATATTATTATATTATTATTATTATATTAAAATATTATAAACATATTTCAATTAATATTAATGTTACTTACTCTCTTTTTTTCCTTTTTGTCAGATCTCATTGAAAATGCAAGAAAAGGTCAATTTGCTGATGATGGTAAACTTAAATGTTACATGAAATGTGTTTTTGTTCAAACAACAGGGGTAAGTTGTTAAATACTCGTATTAAAAACTTTTATTAGAATTTATAAAAAATTTATAATTTTGTCTCTGTAAAAATTGCAAATTAAATTTGATTAGTAAATTTGAATTTAACAAATTCATTAATAATTAATTTATATTTTTTTTATTCATGTTAAAAGCTTAATACAATAATCATCTATACCCAGTAAATATAAATAATAATTAGAATATTTATAAAATAAATAGCAAATTGTTTTTAATAGGGATCACAATCAAAGTTACCTTAAAAATTACATTAAACATAAATTAGTAATTTTAATTATCATTTCGTAGATTTTTTATTCCGAGTATTATATAGATTTAAATATTAATTTCTTTGTTTTTTATATAATATAGGATATAGAGTATTTTAATTAAATAACTAATTACTAATTTATAATTTACACACTACATAATTGATAAATAAAGATAGTAAAAGTATAATAAATTAATATTATTATTATATTTAAGACGCATCTGGATCTAAAGTCTTTTACGCCACATCGACCTATTATTTTAATTAATAAAACAATAAATATATAAGAAATATACACACATAAACTAAAAACTGGGAATTTAAGAGGTCCACCTCGGATTAGACTAGAATAAATTAATTAATTATATTAAAATCAATCACACATGCATATTAAACTAAACTAAATAAATTATTCCTAAAACTAATGAAAATCAATTAATTTATAATTTCTAATGTTTTTTTCTTTTTTACTTCAAATATTAATATTCGATTATTATATGAATATTAACATTCTTTATAATGGATATGTTTTTTAGATGGAAGAAGATGGAACTTTTAATGCTGAAGCAATGATTGACATGTTGCCCGATTCGATGAAAGATCATGACAAAATTATCAGAGCCTGCAAAGATGAAGGTAATTCGTTTACATCACAAAAATTAATTGAATTTTGTTATCGTAATTCCATGAAATTATTGGAAGTGAATACAAAATAGACATTCACATAATTTAAACCTGGATAATAATCACAAAACCGACATAGGTGTTACGACACTTAACGAAAAATATATTATTTTTACCGACCGAGACGATAGTAAGGGAGGTATTGTTTTCACACCAAATTTCACATGTGGAGATTTTTACATATCTCCACGAATCATGCATTTTCTAAACAGAAAAAAGTATTTTTAGCATGATGTCTGTCCGTCCGTCTGTCCGTCCGTCCGTATAGATGTGTACAGCCTGAACGGCTCAACCGATTTTTATGAAATTTGGTATATTTACTTAATGCATCAGTGGGATGAATTGATCAACTTTTGGTGCAATTCCGGAAACCGGAAGTGGTAGTATTAGCGATCGACGATAGGAAGGAAAGAGTTATTTTCACACCAAAGGAGATTTTTTTATATATCACCACGAATCATGCACTTTGTATTGGTTTTATCCTCGGGAAAATCATATTTATTAGTTTTTTCTTGATTTAAAATTATATGACGTCATCCAGCCATTCATGACGTCACAGCCTGGTCTTGCATATATATTATAAATAAAATAAAATTAAAAATGTTTATATTTATTATTTATGTATTCATATCTGTTTTTTATTACATTAATAGATATATTAAAATTATTTGAAATTGTTTCTGTAGCTGGAAATTAATTTATTTCAAACCGTCGGTCGGTTCGGACCTGGCCACAGGTCAACTTATTTTAACTTATAAGCATAAAAGATGTTATTGAAAGTTTTGTAAAAATATTTTTTAACTTGATAGTTAACTTTTATAATTTATAAAAGAATATTCACAAGACATCACTAACCATTAATCAGAAATTAACGAAAATAAAACACTAAAACTTAACTAAACAAAAGCAAAAAGTATAAATTGAGGAACTAAATACCATTCTTATAAATGCAAAAAATAAAAGTAATTTTTCGGATAATACATCAGGCTATCCAACTAAGATTAAAATTAATTATAAAGATGCAAAATTAATATTATCAATATATCTCCAGTTTAGAAATGAAAGAATATTTGAAAAATAAAATAATTTGTTGTTCTATTATTCCTCTACTATTCTATTTGATGGATCTCCCTTGTAGGGATGCACATAGGAAAGATTTCAAAAAAGAAAAAAAATGTTAAATTTTTTTTTTATTAATCTAAATTTATTTAATTTAAAAATCACTGAGTAAAGTTATTGATTAAATTAATAATTACATAAATAAACGCCACAAACCCTAACTTTTCTATTCATATTTAAGACAATTCATGTGTCTGATTAAGATTGGCTTTTTAATTGCAAATAATTTGTACGAAAAAGTTGTGCAAAAAAATTTAAAAAATGAATATAATATTTCTTTTAATTAAAAATTCCTATTAAAATCGTATAAGAAAATAATGAATAAATCATTCTATGACTAACTATTACAAGTAGAAGTAATAATGAAAAAAAATTAAAACAATTAATAGTGATTAATTATCTGACTGATTAAAATTATATTGTTTTTAGGAGGAGCTGATCCCTGTGATAAAGCTTATAACATTAATGTATGCATGTATAAAAATAATCCACAGGTAAAATATTAATATTTTAATTAATAGAATTAAATTTGTCTAAAATATTATTTATTTATTTATTTACTTATTATTTTAATTTTATATAATAATCAATAATAAATCCCAATCGATTTGGATATTTTTTTTCTCTTTTCTAAAAGTTTTTATTTATTTGTTATTTCAGAAATATGTTCTTGTATAAATTACATAAAATAATCCCTAAGTGTTTCTAAAAATTTGACTCAAAGGTAAATTTTTGATTTTTCTTAATAAATAAAATATTTTTTGTACATATATATATATTTTTACAAAATCTATTTTTTTACAGTTATACAATCTTGTTTAATTTGATTTATTTTAAATGGAATCTGATATGATTTGTACCTTCTTATTATCTTGAATGAATAAACTGATTTGCTATTTAATAAAAAAAATGTTTTGTTATTTTTTATAATTTAAAGAATTTATTAAATAAGATCAATTTTTCAATTTTTTCTTAGATCAGAAATACTATCATATAAATTTATATAAAAAAGGTAAGTGGACAACTGAAAGAAGACACTTGAATAGATTCTCTATTATATAAATACATTGATTTAAATTAAAATTATATTTAATACTTGCTGATAAGACCGCCTTAATAATTTAAATTATGTGACAAATACATTTATTTTAAATATCCTCAAATAATACCCCTATTTTAATATTTTTATTAAATATACAAATTTTAAAGTATTTCATTTTCCTCAATTTAATACCAAGTTGATTTTCATAAATTTATATTTAATTTGCATATGAATGATTACATGTATTCAAATTTATACAAATTCAAATATTCTAATTTTTAAATTTATATAAAATTAAGTATTATTTTTTTATTAATATCACATTACAAAAGAGAATTTATTAAACATAATAAACATAAAATAGTAGCATGGGCAGGGCACGTGGCTAGAATGGGAGAGAAAAGAATGTTGAAAAATATATTGGTGGGGAGACCGAGTGGGAAACGTCCGCTTGGAAGTCTTAAGGACGCGGTAGGACAATGTAGGAAGGGACGTGAGAGAGATGGGACAGGGTAGGGATTGAAGAGTTGTGGCTTAGAATAGGGATACTTGGAGAATATATGTATAATATATGTATAATGTATATATATATAAAATATGTGGTTCCTGCGGCCAAGAATTTTCGAGTTCCGTAGTTCCACAGAGATAGATAATAAACATAATAAATTATAATAAAATTTATAATAATTTGGATTTAAAATAAATTTTAAAAAATTTATCCAAATTTAAAGAGAAAAAATTTAAAACAACTCCTAAACTAAAAAGAAAAACAATGATAATATTTATTTTATTTATTTATTTAATTTAAGAGATTATATACAAAACCAGGTATATATCTGTATCCTCCCCTTATTTGGAGTAGAGAATTTACAGAAAAAAAAACAAAACCAAACAATAATTCAATCTAACAGGAATTAAGTAAAATTATTTCAAAAACCCATATACATCTAAAAAGAGAAACAGAAAATATAATATTACAATAAAAAGAAAAAAAAACCCCAAAAAAATAAAATAAAAAAAAAACAAGGATAATACGAGGATTTCCTTTTATATTTCGGGATTAGAGAACAAAAACAAATATTAATCATCGGAAATAACTTTATTGTTTTTCAAAATATTTCCTATGAAGACTATACACTTTTGCATGCCTTTGAACCAATTATCGAAGCACTTTTGCAACTCTGATTGAGGTATCTCCAAAACATTACATTCTGAACACAGGAACCGCTTCTTCAGGTGTAGGAAAAACGTTGACCTCTCAGTTTGTTTTTTAAGTATGGGAATAAAAAGAAGTCATTCGGTGCCAAGTCAGGACTATACGGCGGATGACTCATCAAATCGATGTTTTGAGTGCTCAAAAATGGAGTTGTTTGGGCCGATGTGTGAGAGCTCCCATTGTCGTGGTGAAGAGTGATCCGTCTTCGGCGGTTGGTTTTCCTGATTTCTTTGAAGACAACTGGCAAACAAATAGTTATGTACCACCCAGAATTGACTGTTCTGTGCTGTTCTAGTGGTACCGTTGCGACATGTTCAATTTTTCCGATAAAAACAGTCAACCATTTGCTTAGAAGTGCTACGTGCGGGATTATCTTTTGTTGGATTTGGCTCATCTTGAAACACCCATACAGACGACTGCTGTTTACTTTCGGGCTCATACGCGTAAATCCACAATTCATCACCTGTCACAATCTAATCCCGATTAATATTTACTAATATTATCAAATAAATAAATAAATAACAATTTCCTTTATCCTATTAGTGGCTCGCGTCGGGCTGTTTGTATTACGCGCTGGGGATCTTACATGTTCCCTTGAGGGGCTCATAACTAGTGAGCATATGGATTGGCATCCATGAGGTCCTAAGCCATATCTAGTATTGCTTCCACTTACTTGTACTAGATATCTTTCTTTTAAGAAACTTATTTAACTCTATGGGATTTGAAAATTATTAGTCGCAGCAAGCAGATCTCTCTAACAGTCTCTGTCCTGACCGACCACTCATCACCTATTTTCTCAGATCTTCTTCAAGTTCTCCTTTACCTTAGGCTTAGGTCTACCAACTGATGGTTTATCAATGGGGCTCCCCATTATCAACCACGTTATTTGCTTTTCTTTTGCACTCTTCTAATCACGTAATTTATATATTTAAATTACATTTGTTTGATTCATTATATTAAAATTTAAAGAAATACAAATTTTCAATTTGTTAATTTCAATATAATATTCTCCTAAGATTAAAAGAAACTTATAAATTGTCACTCCTCTAGGATTTAGCCATACGTGAGAAATGTAAATTTCTTAATTTGGATAAAACACTTTCCGTTCTTTTAAAATTTAAAATAGAGGGAGAGAGAGGTTCTAATTATATTCGAATAGTGTATATATTATTCATATATAAGTATTAAACATACTTAAAACAAAAAACAAACTATTTTATTAATATTAAGGAAATTTAAATATAAATTCATAAATTACTAAAAAATTATCAGACTTGAAATATTGAGGATTTTCGGAAAGGTTATCTTCCCTTCATCGATGACAGACGCGTGTGAAGGAAGTAAAAATGAAGAAAGAATCGGAAATAGGAAAAGAAAATGATTTAATAGAAAAAGGAAGGATGATTCCTTAGTCGTTTATTACAAGTGGTAAATACTGCGGGTGAGTTATCGACAATGGTTACAAATGCATTTATCAAAAATGGGTTGAGATTAGAAATGGAAGAAAAATTTAATGAAGATGAAAGGGATAGGACTTGTATTACTGCAATCAATAAATTTCGAATTCTTTCGAAGAATAAAAAGAAATATTTAATAATAATAATTATAATAATTTCATTTATTTTAGAAGAAACAAAGTATAATATAATAAATATTATTATTCTTAAACTAATCAAATATAAATAGATATGTAAATATATGGTGAAAAATTGAGATGAATTGTATTTATAAATTAATTTGTAATTAATAACTTGAAGAATATTCCTGAATTTCAAGAGATTGTTTCGATGCAGGTGGTGAATAATGGGGTGAGAAACATTTTCCACGATGATTGAAGACATAAAAGGATGGGATATTTCTTAATGTTTCCCATGATTTATTCTCCAATTCTACAGTGGCTCGGATCTCTTTAAAATCACCTGCAATATAGGTGACGCCATACATTGTGAGGAATAAACTTAAAATCCCTTGGATAATAATCTAAAAATAAAATAAAATAAGTATTATTTATACAATATATAGCAACATATGTATATATATATATATATAAATTGTATCCATCGGAAAATGTATAAAAAATATATATTTTTAAAGTTTATTTATTTACTTTTAAATTGATATCATTATCAAAGAAATTGGTCTATTACTTTTTGAATTATGTCATCGAAATGGCAAAGATGAAAAAATCGCCTTTCCTAGCTGTTTTTATTGTTTAATTGCAAATGCCTTATAAAATCCCATACCAGCCTGCTAGAACCTCGTTTAAACCTTTGAAACAACAGACTGTCTTAGGATCAATAGATAAGCGACTTCTTTACGATGGTGTAAGTTTTCTACCATAACTATCTTAGTATCTTTGATGATCAAAAATAAATGGTTTCATTATGCGAAGATGTACTCAGGAAAACTGCTGCAAAGTGGTTAATAACAATAATTGGGTGTATAGGATTTTATATTGAAATTGCAATTAAACAGTAGAAACAGCTAGGAAAGGCGATTTTTCATCTCTGCCATATCGATGACATAATTTAAAAAGTAATGGACCAATTTCTTTGATATTGATATCAATTTAAAAGTAAATAAATAAACTTTAAAAATATATATTTTTTATAGATATTGAAAAAAATTAGATTTTATATGCTTTCTAAGAGTTCGAGTTCATTTAGCTGCATGCAAGTGTATGAATAAGATGTGTTTTTTTAATATATAATAATATATAATTAACTGTGTTATATAATACAGATTAAGAACACTTGAATTTATTATAATCAATAATTTAAGTTGTTTTGGGTCCCCTAATGCTAACAAAAATCACTAATTTTACAAGCCTTAAAAGATTAATTATATTGATAAATACTTTAAATAATCTCTATAAATATTTTAAATGATAAAAATTTAAAAGAATATCTGCGGTTAAACTAATCTAATGTGATCAAGACCGGGATTTTCTCACATAAAAAAATATTGAGATATATTATAAAATATGATATTCATATAATTTAATATGTATCAATATGAATGAAATTCATCCCTATTATTTACAGTTAAAGAAATGTTTTTTATCTAAATAAATTTATACTAAATTAATGAAATAGAATTTTATTTTATGAAATATATAGTTAAACTCACGTCTATTGGCAAGGAAATAAATTCCTGTTCACGTATCCTTAAATATGATCGATCTAAGTAAAAAAATTGAAAAAAATTTTGTGAAAAATGTATAGAATCTGTTGATGTTTTATAAGATAATAATATTATATTTACGCTGGGCAGCTGAATAGGCAGCATGAAATAAGGATAGAAATCCTAAAAGTAATATACATTTATATCTAACAGCAACCATTACAAATTTAATTTAATTTAAAAAATTGTAACATAAATAAAGTGATAATTCACAGGATAGAGGTTATTAAAATGACAATATAAATATCATAATCATGACTTGCAGATAATTATAGAAATTATCAAAAGATGACGCTACTGGTATGGTAAGAAATTTAATTTGAAAACTAACTATCACAGACCATACGTATATCCTAGTTTACACGGGCTTAGTATTTGTCATTAGTTCAGGAGTGGGCAAATACTTTTAAGAGCGGGCCAAAAGGAAATTTTCAAAATGTCTTCCGGGCCGGAGGACCATATTTCGAAAACACTAATAAAAAAAAATTTATCTTTTTTTTTAGAATTTTAGAAAAATCAAAATAAGACCCAACTTTTTCAACGGGCCGGTGGGCGTTCAAAAAGCCCGCGCCTAAAAGTATTTACCTACCTCTGAGAGATGGTCTGAATAAGCCTAGGGCAGCCAATGATAAATTCTGAAATATTGTTTGTAGCGCACTCTAACAACTCGGTGTAAAAACACAGAAAATTTATCTGTGGTCTTTGCTAGAGACTCAATTAGTTACTGCATCATTTACTGCTTCCAGTCAATAAGTTTCCTTAACTTCATTGAATCAAAATCATAATAGCAGTTTTATTGCTCTTGTAATTATAAATATTTTTAATTTTTAAATTATAATAAGAATTTAATTTTCTATTAATATTTAATATTTGTTGAATTTAGCAACTAGGGAGGATAACCGTAGCGCGACCTCTATCTCTAATAACAGTTCAACAAACTTCTCTATCCTCTATGTCTAATCAAACACCTACACAAAAAAATACAATGGAAACCAAAGAAGAAAAATGTAGAAAATTTTTGGAAAATCTCTTAAAGTTATCTAGTAGAGAGTCTAAATCTGCAGAGAAAAATTTAAGAACTTTAATACAAGAATTAATTGATACCAAATTGGAACCAGAAGAATTTTGTGATCGATTAGAACGTCTTCTTAATGTATCCACACAACCTTGCCTCATTGAATTTTTGAAAGTAAGAAATCTAGAAAAAAGTGCTTTTTTATTTAAGCCTGTTTATGATACTTTTTTTTACATATAATACAAATAAAAAATAAAAATTATTTATCAGGCCCATTTTTTCCAAATTTCTCTTCTTCTGGCAGTTCTTCCCCATTCATTTCCCACTAACTTCTTAATATCGTTGTACCAAGGATGTGTGTCCATATAGACGTGTATAGCTTGAACGGCTCAACGGATTTTAAAAATTTGGTATATTTAGTTAATGCATCAGTACCACGAATTCATCAACTTCTGGTGTTTATCCGGAAGTGGTAGTTTACAAAGTATTAATTTTATATTCATTGTCCCAAAATATTTTCCATCCAAGTATCCCTATTCTGAGCCTCAACCCTCCAATCCCTACCCTATCTCATCTCTCTCACGTCCCTTCCTACATTGTCCACCCATTGCGTACTTGGTCTTCCAGCGGATATTTTTCGCCATTCTTTCCTCTCCCATTCTAGCCACGTCCCTGCCCATCGCAGCCTTCTCGATTTTATAATTCCAACTACGAGGGCTGTATGATAAGTACCCGTGTTTGGCGACTGATCTCACCGCAGACGCAAAATGTATATGTCATCATTTAACGCCATCTTTAAAACAATTACTGTCAAAATTTCAGACAGATTTATCGAATAGTTTTGTTTTGATAGCTATTGAAAGTCGTCAACCATGGAGAAAGAGCAATATCGATCAGTGTTTCGATTTCTTTTTTTGGATGGGAAGACGTGTGAGGAAATTAAAGTGAAATTGCAGGCCGTTTATAAGGACCATGCACCTTCGATGACTACCATCAGATATTGGTTTAATGAATTCAAGCGTGGCCGAACATCCATTTTTGATGAAGAGCGCTCAGGCCGTCCAATTGAGCATATGATAACAAAATCCATGATGTGTTAGCAGATCGCCGGGTGAAGATCTGCTGACATTGTAAACATCTCAATTGAACGCGTATAAAATACGCGAAAAATTGGGCATGAGAAAGCAATCGGCGAGATGGGTGCCGCGTTTGCTCACAGTGGAACATAAACGGATTCGCATGACAACTTCGGAGCACTATTTGGACAAGTTTAAGCGCAATCCAAAAGAGTTTCTACGGCGTTTCGGGACTGTCGACGAAACATGGATCCCGCCAGAAATGAATTCACGTCAAACGAGGAAGTCATCGCCGCATCAGAGGCCTATTTTGAGGAGTTTGACAAATCATATTTTTTGGATGGCTGGACTAAATTTATAGAGCTGAAAGGAGATTATATTGAGAAATTAATAAAAAAAAAAAAGTAAAAAAACAATATGTTTTCTTGCCTAACACAGGTACTTATCATATCGTATATCTGGAGATGCAAAGAGGTTAAGACTTTGTGTTATACCATTTCTCTCTGTCACTAAATATTTTGTCTTAGCTCTATTAATTTCCAACCCACCTCTTTTCCTGCATCTATTATTTTTTCTACGCTATCTTTAATTGCAATTGACGAATAGCCTATTATATTTAAGTCGTCTGCTTAACCTAATACTTGAATTTTTTTGTTTAATTGGATTCCGTTTGATTTTCCCCCAATTTGTCTAATTACATATTCCAGAACTAAATTAAATAAAATTGGTGATAGTTTTAACCCATTCCGAATTTCGTACGTTTCTGCCAATTGATTCCCGCATCTTTCTCTTTCTTTACTACCTTCAAGACAAATTTGAGTCATACGTACTAGTTTTTTCGGAATTCCCATTAAGATCAAAATTTGAAAAAGTTTTTCCCGGTCTATTTAGTCAAATGTTTTTCTAAAGTTTACAAAAAATTGGTGAACAGAAATATTTAATTCGCGTTTTTTTTCTAAAATCTGCCTTAATGAAAATATCTGATCTAAAATTGATCGTTTTGGCCTGAACCCGCATTGATATTCACCTAATATTTCGTCCGCATGTGGTCGTAATTTTATTAAAACAATATTCGAGAGAATCTTATACGATGTCGTCAAAAGAGATATTCTCCTGTAGTTATTGCAGTTGGTTCTATTTATCTTCTTAAAAAGTGGGATAATAACTGCCTCCTGCCATTCTAATGGCATTTTTTCCTTATGCCTGATCGAAAGAACTAATTTGTACATACACTACTAAAGGTTTTCCTCCAAAATACGTTAATATTATTAATAAATTACTTATATTTAGGATTAATTATAAATTAATTAAATATAGATTATAAATTTAATTAAATTTAAAAGGTTACATTTGATGTTTTCATTTTTATTTTTAGAAAAGCCTTCCAAAATTAAGACAATCTCTCGTGACAAAAGAATTGGTTATTGAGGGAATAAGACCACCTCCTCAGTAGTATTTTCTAGCAAGTTCTAGTAGTAAATTCTACAAATGTTCCACAAATTCAGGTATAAATTTATTTTTAATAAAAAATTAAATATTTGACTCTAATTTAAAATAATCTGAAAGGATTTCTTTATCCTAAAATTAAATATTTATATATTTAATTAAGTCTCATGTACCTATTAACTTAAATTATAAAGTGATTATTTTTATTAATAAATATTGTAAAATTGATTAATGAAATATAGTTATTTTTGTACTTTAAAAAATTTTTTTATAATGAAAAATAGATTTTTTTTTAAAAAAAAAACTTATTCTTAACGTATCTTTGATTTCACAAAGTTTGATGTTATAATATTTAATTAATTTAATTTTTTTTTTATTTTTATTATTTAAAAAAAAGATATTAACATAACATAATAAATTTATATAGTTTTTAAAATGTGTGTTTTTTATTTCTTTCATACATAAAATCTCTTTAATTATCAACAAAATCAGAAAAAAATTATTATTCTTGGATTTGGTTACTAGATTGATTATTTTCTTTCACTACACAATTTTATCTACCTATATTTGTTTTGACTTGCTTTTTAAAATAAAAATATTAACAATATATAAACAAAAGAAGGTTTTCACGAACGTGCTCATTGTTCTATAAATTGTGCCACTCAGAAGCCAAAGCCATGAGTTATTCGGTTAATTTTAAGGTCAGATGATTTTGCGATGCTCTAAAACATTTTCGATTTTTCAACATGGCCCACCACTGTTAAATTATTTCAGAAATGTGCCAGACTATTGAAAACGGTTGCCGACACCTGGTCTGTAGTACTTCGTTTTAAAATCAACATGCTATGCTATAATTATTTTAATATTAATTGTCAACAAATTGTTTTTTAATGTAGATATAAATTGGTCTGTGATAATTTTATTATTATAAAAATATATAATATAAATTATATATTATATTATATGTATATATAATATGTCGCCTTCGCCACAGACCATCCCCATACATATCCGAATGTCCTGCAATTATAACAGACCATCCGTATTTATTTTAATATCATTTTAAAATTATTTTAATATCAAACAATGGTCTGCGCTGTCTATGTTGCCTTCGCTTTTAAGACCACGATTTTTGTACAGTGTAGAAGTAAAGATTATGTCCTGAAAGGATACCCCAGAATGTACATCATGATGGTATGTTTTGTGGAAAAAATGAAGTGGAGAATTAAATACAATGTGTAACAAAACAATATTTAAAAAAATTGATTTTTACTAGTGTTTACTCATAGCATAATTTGTAAATAGCAATTTATAATTTTAATTAATTTTTAAATAAATATTTTATATTACATAGAACATTATTTGTTTCTTTTAGATATGTAAATTACATAAAAGATTGTAGAATTTTCAGAGAAAAAATTTCAAATAAAAATATGAGATTTTTTAATTATATATTAACAGTAATTATCTTAAGAGTGCTAAAATTTATGTTGTTTTTCTTATAATTCACTTTAAAACAGAAATCGTATATTTAAAATAACATATGAAATGATCATCATCAAAGAGTAAAAATTAAAAAACAAATTAAATTAATAAAGAATCAATTTTTATTTTTATTTTTTAATATTTAGAACAAATAACAAAATTATTGTATAATACTCTTCAAATATGTATTTTTTTTAACTTATAAATGTGTATAAATAAATTTACAGATAATTAAAAATTGAATTAGATTTGTTAATACTGATAATGACATCTTTTCAGATCTAATTTTAATGACTAGCCAATCAGTACAAATAAAATCTAAAACAACTTTTTAGATATTTCTTAGAAACAAAATTAAAGCACAACTAATTTTTCTATTTGTATTTCTTTTTTAATACATATAATTTATCTTTTTAAATATACAAAAAGAAAGAAAAAGGTAATTTCTTTTTTTAAGATTTAAATATTAAATATCTTAAGAATCTGTTAAAACAAATTAAGTAGATTAGTTATGAATAAGGAAGCATAATCAGAAAATTTGATTTCTCTCATATGTCAATATAGTAATTATATGAAAATGTATATAGTTAATAATTGACAAAAAGAAATGAATATCTAGCCGTACTTAATAAGTAATTAAATCACAGTCTTAAGAAGTCTTTAGGAAGCGTAAGTGAAGGAAGATATACTTAAAAAATCCATTAGTGTTTAAAATACCACGAATTTGGATTTTACACAGTCATTACAATTTCAATTATTTAAAAAACATAATAATAATAAAATGATTCTTAAGATTTCATTTAATATTTAGTTAATCCGAGGAGGCCACCAGAAATGTCAAAACAAATGTATTAAGAATGAATGATGCATAAATTAATATATATGAAATGAATTTATGAAATCTTTGGTTTAAAATATTTTTATAAAAATATATTTTTATGGAATGAATATTAAAAACTGAAGGGGTATAAGATTTTCTTTTTATTTCAGTAATTTTTAATAATATTAATATATAATACTTTCATCGTTCTTTTGATTAACTATAACAGTTTCGAGATCTTTTTCTTTAAAGATATTCAATACATTCCTCTTGTATCTGTTTTGAAGTTTGGAGTTACCTTATGACTCAAGTGTCCTTTCTTAGTTCTTTTATTGACAGTCTGGTAAGCCTTGGATTTATTATATTTAGCTTAAATATTATTTATCCTCAACTATAATATATATTTTATAATTATTTATACATATAATATATATGTATGTTTTTGTTTATATAAAATTTAAAGCCAGAATAAATTATTTCTCGAAAATAGAATTTTCATTTACTTAGATATTCTTTAGTTGTTCATAAGTAATGAAAAATATAATATTCCAAGGTCCCATTCTAACCCAGGTAGGTATAAATCCTTTATATAAAGCCATAAAACCTTCATTTTTCACCGTCTAAAAAAATATAATAAATAGTTATATTAATTTAATATTTAAAAATTATATCTCAATTTATTTACAATTAAAAATATATTATTAACTTACTTGTACCATACAATCTATACTTCCAGCATATATTTGAGCTTGTGTACCACCAGCTACTATTGTTTTTAATTTCTTTTGATTCATCAATCTTGTCTGAAAAAAGAATCAATAATTATAAACATGCAGCTTTTAAAAATTACAGAAAGAAATCTTTACTTAAATTTTATGATTTTAGAAAAAGAATGATTTAATTTTTGTATTGCGTTAAATTTAAATAATATAATTTTTCACAATTTAATAGTAATAATAATTTTCAATTAATTTTTTAATTCATTTTTTAATTTCAAATATATTTTATACTTGTCATAAAATATATTTTACATATAATAAATGATTTACTAAATGATCTTTGCTATTAATATATAATAGAGATGTCCAATTTTGTTATCCTATGTGTCTAAAATTTACTATAAATTAATTTTTAAATTTTAAAAAGAGGTAAAAATTTAAATAACTTAATCGCTTATATATATATTGTGTAATTTTTAATAATGGAAAAAAAATATTTAAAATGCATTAATTTTTTAAGGACAAATCTAAAAATAATTAATTTATGATTAGGTTGATTTCAAAATACATCAGAAAGTCCCTGATACGTTATTATTGCAAAAAAGCGTCACTCGACCTTGACAGAATTTGGACAAAAAAAAATAATATACGTCATTTCTTAACTATTAAATTGGTTAATGATTAGGAAAGTTTCTTAGCAATGATACAACGTAGTATATAATTATTTAAATGATTTTTTTTTATTTCTACATAAAGTAACGAAAATATTTTGAGTGAATTGAGATTAAAAGAAAAAATTATTCAATATTTCAAAGAATCAAGTTTGGAAAGGAACGCAAAAGCCTCCTTAAATCAATTGCAGTTAAAACTTTTTTAATTTATTTTCATTTGTATATATTTTAAATACTTAATATTAAATTTATAATATATAATAATCGATATATAAATAAATAAGTATAACTATTTATACTTATTTCTTGTATTGTGGACTCGGAAAAAGCATATTACTAAATATTAATATAATCTTGTAAAAGTAAAAATGCTATAGGAATGAAATTTTATATTTACTATTAATTATAGTAAACAGATAAAATCTCAAAAATAATTCTAAAGAGACATTAAAAATGATTTTATTAAAAAACAATATCTTTAATTTTGCATAAATGTAATTAATCAGCTTATAAAATAATAAATATGAAATTTAAAATCAATAGATTACCAGATATAAAAAAAACTTAAGGAATTTCTCATTTTATTTAGATTAGGGTTAGTAGTTGTAAGATTCCAAGTAAATTCAATAGTTGTTGAAATTATTTTGAATAATTATTATAATAATTTATGTTAAAATATTAAAGTATGAGATCTTTCGCCTAAAAGTTCGATAAACAAGGACTATTAAGTTAAGGTCCTAGAGATTTTCCAATAAATATATTATATAATTTATTTATATTTGAAAATTTTAGTTTTTTGTCTAATGATATAATTTTGTATCTTCTTTTAAATGGCTATTTGGTAATCAACGTAAAAAAAAAAGTTTAAAAAAAAATAAATGAAAATATAATTTACTCGAACGACGTCAAGAGGTGTAGAGGCGACGGCACTGCCCAAACTTGCTACAAAGCTTGAACTGCAAAAAGAGAGGGGAAATAAACGATTAAGATTAGAATAAATAATCAAAAAAAAAAAAATGATAAATTTGTATGTTTAAAAAAGTTATATATATGTATATATATATAATTGTTTTATAAATAAAAATGATAGAAAATGTTAGAAATGTTGTTAAATAACAACATTAAGAAAGAAAGAATAAAGGTAATTGCAAGCCAATTTGCCGGATAGCAATATACCTCGTTGATTGAACTTTGGGTAGTTTGGAGATTGAGGTGAGGTGATGATGCGCCAAACTTTATCTGCAACAGACATGTGTCACACACAAGGAAAGGGGCATTCAAGGTTTGGGCTTACCTGTACCAATTTTATACCTTTTTTTTGGTAATATTCAGCATTGATTCTCAGTATTCTCTGGATAAACACAAAAGATGACGAGTGATGTTTTGTACGTATGATTTGTTAAATGATAACAAACAAAATGCATATTATATGAAACAAATATGATATTTAAAATGAAAGAAAAAAACTTACATAAAATGATTTGATATCTGATCGCCAAAGATCGACATCAGGTGGGATTTACAGAAGTCATAAACGGGCAATTCAACAGCTGCAATAACACCGGCTCTCTGGGCGGTCGGCCCAACGCCCTGCAAACAACATTATAACATTAATTTCATTTTGGTGTTCTTATTTATTTTTTAATTTAATCTGTAAATTAATTGAATATTTTTATTGAACTAGTATATGTTAGCATGAAATATATATATATAATGTTGTTCAAAAATTAATTTATTTAAAATTATGCCTGGGCACAGCTCTTTTTTTTTTACTATTTATCGTTTATTGAGTAACTTTTATTATGAAAAATCTAAAAAAGTTAGACTTAAGACATTTTATAAAATAAAACTAACTTTTTTTAACTCCTTTGATCTCCCCAGAACCACAGAAATATTTAAATAAATTTGAAAATTTATTTTTTTAATTTAAATACGATTTAATTTAAACTAATTCCGAATCAATTATTGGTTTAGAGAAATATTGAATGTTCTTAACGAGATTAGAATTAAACTAATGTTGTCCGATTTGGTCTTAATTCGCAAGATTATAAGAAACTTTTAAGTTGAGCTCTACCCATATCAGAATATTTTGATGTATTTCATAGTAATCGGTTGAGCCAATTTTGAGTCTATAACGTCACAATTTTCCCGACAGACAGACATGAAAAATGCTCAAGTCCCTTTTGGATTCTAGAGGATATGAAATGTGAAGATATGCAACAATTTTTAAATTCTGAGCAAAATGCAGACTATTTTTATATATATAGATAATAGAAATACTATCCAAATTTTGACTGATTTAAATATCTGCTCGACATGGAAAATTTTGATTTATATTAAATATTTATACTTCTTATATATTTATTTTTAATAGAAAAAGAAAAAGATAAACAAAAATTTGTCTTTTAGTTAATAAATTATACTGGTTCACAATTTTAATTTATTTAAATATTCAAGCTATTTCAAGCAACTTATTTAGGGTCTTTAGAAATGATTTTGTAAATTTTATTGTTGGAACAAATGTAGATTTTGGACGTCCATTATGGGTGTTTGAAGGACAACATACCAATCAAGAATAGTTTCTTGGCTCAGTCCCCATAATACTAACCAAGCCACAGGCTCCTACAGTATATTTCCACATCAAAAAACAGTGTTTAATCAACTCACGAAATTCCTTTCTATCTATGGTCTTGAAAATTAAAAAATTGGGGTAAATAAAACAATTGTAACCTTTAGACTAACTGGGGAGTATTATGAAATTTTGACAGGTACTGTTTGAACTGTTTGAAGGTTAATACTACAGAGAAATCACATGGATCTGCCAACAATGTTGCTATATATTTGTTACTTAGTGAGCAACTTTTGAGATGTAGGTATTTGCTTACTATTTAATAAGGATAAAATGATATTTTATGAATATTAATGAGAATTGTGATAGGAGGGAATTACCAATAGAAATAAAAAATTAATCTTACCCGCCAGAGACCGGATATCCCTTCTTGACGATAAACCTCGAGAAAACATTGAACAAGACTTGAATGTGCCTGAACACCCAAAACTTGCATGCGCACTTTAAGCACATCAGTGGGGTTGGCAATTGCGCTTGAAACAATTCCTGCAAACGAGGCACAGAGCACATTAGTCGCCACATCTTCTTCAGAATGACCCTTCTGATTAGTTAAGAGATTCTTTAACGTATAATAAGTTCCAAATTTTATTGTGCCATAAGTTGCTTGACGCAAAACAGCAGGACAGATACTATAAAAAACAAAAAAAAAACCTAATTAAATTTTCAATTCACATAAATTATTATTATCATTTGTAAAAAATATTTTATAAGTTTAAAAATAATAATTATAAAAATTAAATATATAAATATAAAAATAATTAAAATAAATATTTCAATTTTCTTAGATTAATAATAAATTGTATAATATTATACATAATAAGAGAAAATCAATAAGTATACATAATAATTAATACAAAAATATTAATTTTTCATAACATTATTAAAGAAATCAATTTCAAATTATGCCACATGTACCTATATATTCAAACTATTATTATTAGATATTTATTTTATGTTTTAACAATAAAAAAGAAAATATTTCAAAGAGTTTGAATGTATTAGGTAGATTTAAAATAAAATAAAAAAATATAGATTAAAAGTCAGAGATTTTAAATGAAAATTCTTCATTGGAAGAAAATTGTTTTAAGATACTTATATGATTTTATATTTTGTTACTATATTCAGTGATCACTAAGTTATTAAAAAATAGCATATAGATTTATAAAATATATAAATATATATTTATTTTAAATACCCAGAATAAAGGCCTTTAATTCCTTCGTTTTTCGAGATCTGAACAAGAGCATCAGTCATGCCACGATACTTCAAATTCGCATACTGTCTATCAATTTTTTGTCCTTGAATTTGAAGTCGTGTTTTGGTAGTATCAATAGGGAATGTTCCTGAAACAACAAAGATATAAGAAATAATAAGAAATACATATTTTAGTCCATTTAAAAAAAAATTTTTTTTTATGAAGTGTATATTTTATAAACGAATTAAAATTATTTTTGTATATCAAAAATGAATATTGAAATTAATAATATATTAATTAAAAACACAAAATAAAATAATAGGGGAAAATTAATATGAAAATAGATTAAATCAAAAGCTAATAAATATGGCTTATTATTTGTTCTCTTCCCCCGCCACCTTTACCTTAAACACTCGACGCGTTTATCATATTTAATTAAAATTTTTATTTATCTCGTTTGTGAAATACTAAATATATTCATATTTTTCTTTATATTAAAAATTTAACAAATTTTATTATCTCAGAATTACTTATATTAAATAAATTTATCGATAATAAAAAATTGATTTTATAAAAAGGTCTTAAATTTATTTTTCTTTATTCTATTAGCTGGAGAGTCTCCACTCGACTATCTCGACTATTATATTTAAATTAAATTTAATTAATTATAAATTATAAATAATAAATATTAAACCAGCGCATGTTTGGCTTTTTGTTGATGGCACCACGTCACGTGTTGGGGCGTGAGAATTGTAGTGTTAAAAAGTTAATTCTGGTAATTTCGGCTAATCAATCAAGCTGAAATTATATATATAGCAGTTTTATACAATTATTAATCATGTGAAAAATGATCAAAACGTTGTAAGTAATGACCCTCTTCCGGTTGAGCTAAATTTCTCAAAAGTTGATAGAAAAATTCGAATTTTGAATAATGCTCATGTACCAAATTTCATCATTCTAGCTCAAACCGTTTTTGCGTAATCTTCGTTACATACATTCACATACACAGACATTTTTATCAACCTTAGTGAAAATGATTCAGGAACCTTCAAAACGTATAAAAACATCAAAATCTCAACATCGAAAATTTTTACGAGATAGTAAAAAAAATTATAAACAATAAATGAAAAATTATTAATTTCAAATTTTATAAAATAATACTTATTAAAAAAAAGTGTTGATTATTTTAAATATCTTCTTATAGAAATAATCTATATTTGATAAACATGTATTAATGCTGCTTAAATAAAAGAAGATAATATCAATTCATTTGGTTTATGACATAATTCTGAGGATTATATAAGAACAAATGAGGCGAGGTTGCAGTTAAAAAATAAACCGAAGGGGAAAAGCTAAAAAGGAATCGAGTCGAACTGCTTCCTCTCGTTTCGGGGACGATAAAATCTTCGAAAATTCGCATCAGCAAATATCTAGCACAATGAAAATTGTGAAATATTTTGACTCATAAATTCCAATTGATTTATCCTGTTTAAAACAAACTAATATTAGTAATAATAAATATATTGAAATGTAAAAAATGTCTCTTTTAATTGATTAAAAATATAATAGATGTAGAATTTATAATAAAAAAAAAGAACAATTCTGAGAGCATCTTGCATATTTATAATAATTTATAAATAACCATGACCAGGCTTACACTAAAAGAAATAGCCCGATAGAAAGTACTGATGATTCCATGTCTGTAAAATACAAAGTTATTTATAACAAATCGATCTTTTTATTTAATTTATGATTTTATTTATAACTTGGGATTAATTTATTTTGAATGCTAGACTATTATATACGTTTTATTTTGAGATATGTACATCATCTTAAGTTCTGGTATAAAATCAATAGATCAATTTATTTTTATCTGACACTAGATAAAGAAAAATTATTTATAAAATTTTCTTCTTTAACATATATTCTATATTATTATAGATTGCTTAGCGACTCAACAAGGAATTGAAACCTGATAATAGAATCAGTAATAAGTACCGGGACCCCGAGCATCGGCTCGGTAATTATGTTTAAAAAAATGATTCATTATTATTGGGTTTGGCTGGTAATATTAATACCTGGGACACCGAGCTCCCGCTCGACCCTTTAAAAAAAATTAATATACAAGTCTTTAATTTTTTATTACAATTATTAAATGTTGCATATTTGCATCAATCTGATTAAAATGAATTGAACTGGGGGCCTCAATAATACAAACAAACAATGAATATAATATAAATATTTTTAATTTTATTTTATGAATAGATATATATCTCACAGGCGGTGGCTGTGACATCACATATATACATTTAAATTAAAAAAACAAAACTAATGAAGATGAATTTTTCCAGAGATGTGATCAATAAAACTCAATTTTTCTTTATAAATACTATCTCTGGTGTGAATTTCAAAAAAATCGTTAGAGCGGTTTTTAGAACCCATTTACATACAAACAATTTTAGCTAGCATAATAAGATTAGATTAGATAAATAAATTGATGTGAAAATTGTAATTTTTTAATTAATTCAATATAATATATTATAATAAATATTTCTATGTTAATTTTTAACGTTTAATTTGTCCTTTAAAGTACAGGAGATGAAAGCCTCTCTCCCTATTATCTTTATATTTAATGGTCTTTGAATAAATATAAAGACCATTAAATATGAAATTAATCAGGTGGGCCATTAAAAATTATATTATTGATATGATTTGAAATCCTGAGGGTCTGTAATTTGTATTTTGTTTAAACCAAAAATATTTTTTGTAATATATTATTCATTGTGCTTTTATATTTAATAAATAAATAATTATAATTTCAATATATTAGTTGTTATTTCTTATGAAAATCAAAATTGAAGACATTTATTAAGATCTGGCTAATATTTATAAACAAAAATTGAAATACCTTATAAAGATACCCAATACAATAATATGAATGTGATATCCGATTTAATTTATTATAATATATACAATGATTAAAGGATATTTACCTTCTTTTTTTTCTGATTTCGAAGCAATCAAGATAAAAATAAACAATTAGCTGGAGTGTCTCCATTCGACTATCTCGCAATTTGAATTGGATTAAATAACATAATATATTATATTTAAATTAAATTTAATTAATTATAAATTATTAATAATATTTATTAAACCAGCGCATGTTTGGCTCTTTGTTGATGGCACCACGTCACGTGTTGGCGTGTGAGATTTGCAGTGTTAAAAAATTAATTCTGGTACTTTCAGATATTCAATCAATCTGAAATTCTATATATAGCAGTTTTATACAATTTTTAATCATGTGAAAAATTATCAAACATATATCTTTATTTTTACGGTCACTTTAGAGGAAAAAAAATCAAAACGTTGTAATTAATGACCCTCTTCCGGTTGAGCTACATTTCTCAAAAGTTGATAGAAAACTACGAATTTTGAATAATGCTCATGGACCAAATTTTATCATTCTAGCTCAAACCGTTTTTGCGTAATCTTGGTTATATACATACACACACACACACACACATACACACACATACACACACACAGACATTTTTCTCAACCTTAGTGAAAATGATTCAGGAACCTTCAAAACGTATAAAAACATCAAAATCTCAACATCAAAAATTTTCGTGATCGCAATACTATCTCTTACGAGATAGTAAAAATAAGTTTATTCTCAAATAATGAATAGTTTTTCATTCATTCATTTGTTAATCAAATATTAATATTCGATCTGGCTAGATAATAGTAAATTTATCTGATAAAAAAGATAATAAATCACAATGACCTAAATTGAAAAAAAAAAAAAATATAAACGCATTTATGTATGTATGCATGCACAATTAACTAAAAAGAAAATTCAAGGTATTTCCTTTCTTTCACATTTCTTTTCCTATTTTCATTTACAATTCTACCAATTATTAAATAATATTTTTTATTTCTTTTCCAATGTCGTCTCGAAGAGGAAAAGTTATTAAACAATTATCGTTTATATACTCTTTTTTCTTTCTAAAAAGGAAGTGTCGAACATGTGGTAAAAAAAAATCCCGAATGAATAATTCCAAGTGATATTGATGTAGTATAAATTAATTTGATATTCTTTTTATACTCTGAAAACAAATTAAAAAGATTACGAAGTCATAATTTAAATAATTAACAAATTGAATTTTACACTAGTCTCTTTCACTTTTAAACAAAAATATAACTACTTATATATTTAAAAGGTTTTAAGTGATTTTGGAAACATTAACTCTTAAAACGACTAACGGATTCAAACCAATTATACGTTAATCGATCTTTCGTAATGCCCTACGTTTTAATTAGAAAAGATTTTCGAAATCAATAAATTTGTATTGAGTTGAAGTTAAGTTGAAAAATTTTAATAATTTTATTTTTATATTTATTGTTATTATATGTTGATCAATTTTTTTTAGTAAAATAAAACAAATAAAATTATTTTCATGTGTAAAATTTCACAGTGCTTCTTTAGTAACAAGAAATTTAAATTTAAACTAAACAAAAAAATATAATAGAAGTTAAATAGTTGTTTTCAGAATCTGCAATTAATATAAAAATAAATAACAATTTGAGATGTGGCCAAAAACATGAAACAAAAATGAAAGTCAAGGGGAAATATTTCTGATTTTAATTAATATTATACGATGAATATACTAGTATACTAGTATATCTTGTCTTCTTATATATAAAATTCTCGTGTCACAAAACTTTGAAATGATACTCCTCCGAAACGGCTGGACCGATTCTTATAAAATTTTTTATGCATATTCACTAGGTCTCAGGGCATGTCAGACTTCTTTTATTAAACCGCTAATTGGTAAGGTGTGTCCAGGGGGTGGTATTTAACTAAAAATAGTTTAGTTACAATGCTAGATCATAGAGGCACTGCTGGCGATAATTTGACCTCTATATATATCCTAATAGGACATTTGAAAAGAAGAATCACACTCGTGAGTGAGCGTGCTAAGGCTTTATCTTATGACTTTGCTTCCTCAGTTCGAAACTCGCAAAGGCACATTTTTTTAAGTATTATATATATTTTTTACAAATTTATTAATATTTTATTAAATTAATTTTTTGTGCATAAATAAACATATATAAAAAACTATATATAAAATTTGAATTTTCATTCAATCATTCATATAAAGCAAATTGGCCGTAAGAAGGATGTTAGCCTATGAGATCATATAAATAGAAAATTATTCTTTTCATCTAAATATACAAATTATATAAAAATATATAATTAAAAAATTGTGTGAATAGAAAGGAATTTAATATGATGTGTTCAAAGAAAATATGTAAAAAAAATTTTATTACAATCATTACTGTTAATAGCATTTTGTAATAATCTATTTTCAAATAAATGTCACATACAACATTATTCTTTTCATCTAGACATGCAAATTCCATAACTACAAAGAAAAAATTATAAAATTTTCAGTTAAGTGAAAAATTATTTATTTGGAGATAAGACCAACATTTCATCAATTTTCTGAATTCGTAATTTGAACCCGCCACAGCTGTGCAACGGTGCGCGATAAGTCATTAAAAATTTTATGAAAAACTTTATCGAAGCAACCTTTTTAAATGGCAAGTTTCGATGTGAAAAGATATTAATTCCACTAATAACTATTATACCCACTAGAAATTCTCTAGAAATTATTTACATGGAAAACAACGTTTGTCGGTTCAGCTATAATGATATATAATTAATTGACTGATTAAATTAAAATATATTTCCCAAGTAAACAAATAAATGTCTTATCTACTTATACTGATTGATACAAAATGGATGACAACCTTTTACATACACAATTTCAACTAAAAACTATGTGTCACTCGGAGCAGCTAGTCTATATATAATATAAACTTACAAATTGTTATTTAAATGATTTATGAAATGTTTATTAAATGTATATCCTACTTTTATTTATGTTTTATATATATTCATATATATTTATTCTTTCTACATATAAAGAATAAATGATATAGCATACATTCTTAACAATTATTAAACTACTTGTACAACTATAAATTGGTTAGCATTTGTTTTTATCATCAATAAATGATTTTCAAAGTTTTGTCAAATAGAATTTCATAATTTTCTCTTTTTGTAAACCAGTTTAGGGTAGTTAAGTCATTGATAAGACCTTTTTTTACTTTCCCGCATACTTCGTATAAGGGAAGTATTGGAATCGTCAAAAATTTCGACTTCGAGATTTTGATAGATCTTGACATTTTAGACCTCTCTGAGTCGGAAAATACCATTTTTGGAATTATGTCTGTGTGTGTGTATGTATGTATGTATGTATGTATGTATGTATGTAATGTCTGTAAGCAAATTTACTCAAAAACTAATCAAGCTAGGACTTCGAAATTTGGTACACCGATATTATTTACAGTTTGTAGATTTCTATCAAAATTTCGTCAAAATCGGTTAACCGGAAGTGGTACTTTACCTACAATGGTTGCGTTTACCTTTCAAGTAAAGTACCAGTTTGCTTTGAGATATTTGCTTCATATTTTGTATATAGATTTAAAAATATGAAAAAAATTCAGATACCAAATTTCATCATGATCTGACTACCGGAAGTGACATTTTACCTATACAAGTAGCGTTTCCTTTTTACCGACCGACGATAGTAAGGGAGGTATTGTTTTCACACCAAATTTCACCTATGGATATTTTTAGGTACATATCTCCACGAATCATGCATTTTCTTAACAGAAAAAAGTATTTTTAGCATGATGTCTGTCCGTCCGTCCGATGTGTGTCCGTAGAGATGTGTACAGCTTGAACGGCTCAACGGATTTTGATGAAATTTGGTATATTTACTTAATGCATCAGTATGATGAATGGATCAACTTTTGGTGCAAATCCGGAAACCGGAAGTGCTAGTATTGCCGATCGAAGAGAGGAAGTGAAGGGTTATTTTCATATCAAATTTCACGTGAAGGCATATCTCCACGTGTTATGCACTTTGTATTGATTTTATCCTCGAGAAAAATCATCTTCATTAGTTTTTTCTTAATTTAAAATTATATGACGTCACCCAGCACTTCATGACGTCACAGCCAGCCCTTATATATTATAAATAAAATAAAATTAAAAATATTTATATTATATCCATATCTGTTTTTTTACATTTAAAATATCAGTTAACCGGAAGTAGCACTTTATTACATTCTAAATATTCATTCGCAACTCTTTATACCTATTTATATGCGGGAAAGTCTAGGGGAGGACACTCCCGCTTATTTAATAAGTAAATAAAAAGATAACAATATTTTTAATCATAGAAAAGTTATATAAGAATATTCCTAGCTTATCAAGTTCAAGGTCGAATTCAAGATAATTGAGAAACATTTGTCAAGGTATTTAATTAAAACTACAGCAGTATTCTCAACTAAGAAATAAATAGGATGTCTGTTTTTAATAAATTATTAATATCGAATTCCTTGATGATTTTAGTTAAAATATTCATTTAATTTATTTAATAATTTAGCCAAAGACCCAAATAAGTCATTGATAAAAATAAAGCCCGAATTAAACAAATATATACATCAATGGTATAATCAAAAATTAATTAATAAGAATAAAAATTTACCTCTTAATAAATTTGTATTAAATACAAAATTATATATTTAATATTTATGAAGGTTTTAAATTGGCATGAAATTGTCTATAAAAACATAGTTATTAGATTAATGCAAAAAAGTTGATCTGCGAGATTTTATATATTTAATTAAAATAATGAAAAATAATAGGTTAATTGAATTTAGACCAGTGATTACCAAAGTGGGCGCTTCTAATTTATACCTTTTTACTATCTCGCCAGAGATAGTATTGGGATCACGAAAATTTTCGATGTTGAGATTTTGATGTTTTTATACGTTTTGAAGGTTCCTGAATCATTTTGACCAAGGTTGAGAAAAATGTATATGTGTGTGTATGTGTATGTAGGTAACCAAGATTACGGAAAAATGGTTTGAGCTAGAATGATGAAATTTGGTACATGGGCATTATTCAAAATTCATTGTTTTCTATCAACTTTTGAGAAATGTAGCTCAACCGGAAGAGGGTCATTACCTACAACGTTTTGATTTTTTTTCTTCTAAAGTGACCGTAAAAATAAAGATATATGTTTGATAATTTTTCACATGATTAATAATTGTATAAAACTGCTATATATCGAATTTCAGCTTGATTGAATCGCTGAAAGTACCAGAATTAATTTTTGAACACTGCAAATCTCACGCGCCAACATGTGACGTGGTGCCATTAACAAAGAACCAAACATGCGCTGCTTCAATAAATATTATTTATTAATTTTAATTTATAATTTAATTAATTTATTTAATTTAAATTAATATATGTTATTTAATCCAATTCAAATTTGCGAGATAGTCGAGTGGAGACACTCCAGATTTTTTTAATAATATTTTTGGAATAGCTTCTGTAAAAAAAACAACTAACTTTTGTACATCCTACGTAAGGACAGCGCCTATCAAGTTGATTATATTAATTAGGTGTCCTAGGATCAGTAGAACGGGTCCTAACAACCTTTACCTTGATTTTCTTGATTCGAGGGGTTACTTTTTTAATAAACACATTCCCAATTTTGATCCCAGTCACATAGACCCCACCTAAAGAAATTACTTGACAGGGACTTAAACCCGGAACCACGATAATGTGGGTTAACCACCACCCTACATGGCTTCTCTCTCTGTATAATTGTTATTAAATTTAAAGTAAATTTTTTTCCTGCGCTAGACTAAATAAGTTTGGTGACCACTGTTCTTGTTATGTTTATTATTATTTTTTTATATAAATAGAATTTTCATAAAGGAAAAATTTGGGGCTTTTTGTGATTCTGGTATAAAAAATCGGGAGTGTCCTCCCCTAGACTTTCCCGCATATAAATAGGTAATTAGGTTGTTATTATTATGTTTTAACAACAATAAAAATAAACAAACTAATTAATTTAAATTATAAAGTAAAATGGTTTAACACTCTATTATATATATTTATAATTTACACCTAACGCTACTTGTATAGGTAAAATGTCACTTCCGGTAGTCAGATCATGATGAAATTTGGTATCTGAATTTTTTTCATATTTTTAAATCTATATATAAAATAGGAAGCAAATATCTCGAAGCAAACTGGTATTTTACTTGAAAGGTAAACGCAACCAGTGTAGGTAAAGTACCACTTCCAGTTAACCGATTTTGTCGAAATTTTAAAAGAAATCTACAAACTGTCAATAATATCGGTGTACCAAATTTCGAAGTCCTAGCTTGATTAGTTTCTAAGTAAATTTGCTCACAGACAAACATTACATACATCCATACATACATACATACACACACACAGACATAATTCGAAAAATGGTATTTTCCGACTCAGGGAGGTCTAAAACGTCAAGATCTATCGAAATCTCGAAGTCGAAATTTTTGACGATACCAATACTTCCCTTATACGAAGTATGCGGGAAAGTAAAAATGATGAAATAAAAAAAATGCCAATGGTCACAACTTATACTATTAAATTATTATTATATATAACAAATTTCACTTTAATCGTGTAAATTTTTATTCCAAGTAAACATCCGTACATTCATTGTTATTCATATAGAAATTCGATAAATTATAGAGATTATAATAAGAAGTATTACAGTTTTAAGTACATTTATAATAAAAAAAAATCCAAGGCTATTATAGTAAAATATGTAAGTGAAATAAATGAAGAGAATTCTTTAAACTTATTTTATTAAGCACCTTTCCTTCCTTCAAATGTTAAGTCAATGACCTGAAGTGCCATGCACAAGGTGGCAATTTTCACAAATATCCAAATAATAATAATAATAATAATAATAATAAAAGAATTACAAAAGGAATTTCATAAAAAATAAAATAAGATTAAATATTTTGTTCTGTCATAGGAATTATCACCTCAGAGCACGCGTTGAGCACGTTACTAATTTATCATATCAGCAATTAAATGAGTGAGGTGAGAAATTATTTTTAACGAATTGTTATTAATTATTAAGAGAATATCTTATTAAATGTAATCAATATTGAACGTGTAACTTCTAATTATTATATAAATAAATTATTAAATAAACATATAATTAAATTTTCATATATTTTTTTAAATAAAAATTTAATTAATTTACAACAAATCATGGGATATTTCTGTTGAATAAAATTTCGGATTAAGATCCTTTTACAATTATATTTTTGTAATAGAAAAAATAGAGAACTAAAGTAAAATAAATTATAAATAAGAAAAAATTACTTCAACTAGGTTATCGAATTCTCGACTGATAATTAAGTTAAGTATAGAAAAACAACAAAAAAATAGGTGTAGGTAAAAACTTGAAAAAATTGAATGGAATATTTGATAGTTTGCTCAATGACCTGAGTTTTAAGTTTAGAGTTTAAGTATTTCCTTAATTATATATACATCCATCATTTATTATACACTTTTTTTTCCAGTCACTTTAATTAAATTAAATAAATCTTGAAGAAGTTGATCGTTTTAATTTAAGTTATATTCAAAAGAAAAGGTGAATTTTCGCTGGTTGCGTACATACAATTATCGAATTATTTTTGTTATGTTGGTACACATATGGTGACATTATTAGCCATTTTGGATTAGTAGTTTGATTTTGACAACTGAAAAAGTTAATCACGTTTTTGTGTGTTCTTCGAATTTTACTTAAAAAAAAGGATCAAAGAATCTGTATTAAATTTGGTGTTAAAAATGGAATAAAGTGCTCCAACATACTTAAAATGTTGAATGTGATATTCGGCGAGTCTACTTTGTCTCAATAAATATTATTAAGTTTATAAAAAAAGCAGGCCAAGTTCGATCTAATGAGAAGGTTTTGCTCAGTGTTTTCTTCGATTACAATGGCGTGGTGCATCATGAGTTCTTGTCAACAGGTCTTACTGTTAATAAGGAATACTACAAGCAAGTTATGGAGCAATACGGCTCAAACGATCGAATTGTGGACAAACAAATAATGGATTCTGCATTACGATAATGCTCCAGCTCACACATTATTGCTTGTTCGTGATTTTTTGGCCAAAAACTTTCACCATAATCATGCCTCAAACACTGTATTCACCAGATTTGACTCCCTGCGACTTTTTCCTATTCCCAAAACGGAAGAGACCAATGAAAGGAAAGCGTTTTGTCACAATTGATGAGATGGAAGAACGAGCTGATGGCCATAACGAAAAGCGCATTTCATAAGTGTTTCGACGATTGGAAGAAGCGCTGGCATAGGGGTATTATATCTGAGGGGAATTACTTTGAATGGGACAAAATGAATATTGATGAATAAATAAATATGTACTTTTCGAAACAATTAAAAAATATTATAACTTTTAATATATTAAATCACAAAAAAACTTATTTTACTAGAAAATCATTAAAAATAGTTGAAAAAATTATATAAGTATATATGATGTAATTTAACTGTTTTTATAAAAGTATTATTACTTAGCAAGAATGAAATTATAATTTATTATATATTTTAATAAAGTATCAATCAAATAAATTTCATATTATATAACATAAAATTAAATTAATTCACATCAGATTTTGTTCAATATCTTTCAGTTTTATTTAATTGATCTTTTAAAACAGCATTTAAGATCGTATACCAAATATTCGTAAAACAACAAACAAGATAAATTATTTAAAAAGGTTATAAATTAGAAAATTGCTTTGTTTTGTTAATATAATAATATAATTTAAGAACAGAAAATAAGTAAAAGCAATTTATATAAAAAATTTGCAAACAATGCCACAAAAAACATTTGAGCCGTATACGGAGAAGGTGTTGTTGAAGTTCGACAAGCTCAGAGATGGTTTACAACATTCCGATCGGGAGAATTTTCATTGACCGATAAACCAAGAACAGGACGCCCTTTTAAGACTGATGACGATGTTTTAAAGGCATTAATTGAAGCTGATCCACATTTAACCACTAGGGAGATAGCGTTGAAGATGGACATTAACCAATCAACTGTGGTAGATCATCTGCATCGCCTAGGAATGGTTTCTACAGATAACGCAAAACGCCGTTTCAGAAAAATACATTGCGTGTCCAGGTCTGTTAACGGATGGTCTTTGCTGTAGGCACAGACCATCTAACAGACAGACTGCTAAACTCTATTGTTCTCGATGAAACAAAGTTTTTAGTGCCACCATGCGAATGCTGGCAGTAACTAATTGAAAAAAAAAATCGGACTTGTGTGTTTGGTCTTTGCAAAGACCAAACACATACACCCAACACACAAGCCGGATCTTTTATTATATTTTCGAATGCCAGCATAACCAGATGGCGCCAAAAACTTTGTTTCAGGGAGAACAATAGAGTTTAGGGGGCCTGGCTGTAGGGTATGGTCTGTGGACGTAAGAGAGATGGGACAGGGGCTCAAGATAGGGACACTTGGAGAAATGTAGTTGTTGCGGCCAAGAACTTTCGAGTATCTTTGAGCCTCATAGATAGATATAACAAATACAATAATAATATATATAATTAATTTACTGATTAAATTAAAATATAAATTAAATAAGAACACAAAAAGAAATGAATGTTTTATGTTAAATACTGATTGAAACAAAATAGATGAAAACCTTTTATTACTTTCAACCAAATACTATGTACCACTCGGGGGTACACGGGGCGGAGCCCCCGTCTAAGTGTGAAGAGCGCCGAAGGAAAAGGTGGACTATTTATATTTTGTATATATATTATTGATATGTAAATTTTTTAACGTCACATACTTAATAAATAAATATATCTTCTGTATCTATTTATTTTAATATACAATATTTCTCAATGATAATTTAATAATTTAAATTTGATGAATTTAATATTATATAAAAATTATACGTCTTTTTAAAATTTTTAATTGATTGTATTTTTATGAAAAAATAAATTAAGATCCCTTAAAGTGTTCTAATTTTTTTTTATTTAACCTTGATAAATAAAATTGGCATTTGTTTTGTGTTATATATAATATATATGTATGTATATATAGGATTAAAGAAATATTACGATTCAAATCATTCAAAATCCGATAATAAATATTCTAAATATTTAATTTAACTTTGATTCTAAAATTTGGCATCTTTTTAATTATTTTAAGACTAGATAATTTATTTAACACGACCTTTACCTATTTTATTGATATTTTTAACTACAAATTTTGGGTAATTGGCCTGAATATAAATAAAATACGAATGACTTGACATTCAAAAAGTAAAAAATATCGATTCGCTTAAAGGCTAGAGAAAATTGAATGTTTTAATTTCGCATATGAAATTGGAGATACAGAGTTAGCTAAAATTAAAATGTTACATGTGTTTGAGTCACGAGGTTGAGGCGTGGTTGGAATATACTTATATATATATATATATATTAAGAAGATTGATTTTTTCAGACATTTAATGTTGATTTGTTTCTAAAAATACTAATCTGCAGACTATATACCTATGCGAAAATATCGTGAAAAACAATGGTCCCAGATTTTTTTTAAAAAAGCTAATTCTAATTATATTTCACAACCAAATAACTTCTAATAAATAAACATTTATAAATTTTAAAAATTTGTTCGAGTTTATAAGATACAAGTAATAATACTATTTGATTTTAAAATCTTTTTAGAAAATATGAATTTGACGAGAGAAAGATATAGTCATTATTGTTATTTAAATTTAATATAAAAATTAATGATAGTCTTAGAAAACCAAAATTTTTATTTTATATTTTTTTATTCATTTTTTTAAAACAGCAATTAATGATTTTCTTTTTAATTTCCCAAAACCTCTAAGGTAAAAATTGTATTATTTAAATAAATATCGAAAATGTGTATAAAAACTTAAATGATAAATTTAGTAACTAAAGATTATTAAAATAAAAAAAATTGAATTTATTATATTCTTTGATTTAAATGATTAATATAAATTCAGTCTGCTTCCGGTTAATTAAATAAAGGTAAATGAAACTAAAAATCCGTTGCATATTTGTATTTGAATTAATAAAAATATAAAAAAATAATGAATATTTTTTTCTCAATATTAATCACATAAAACATTTTAAAGTATTTTAATAAATAAAAAAAAGACGTCAAAATGTCATTTAGAAATAAATGATGTAAAAGTTTGGCCTGGTTTTTATTTAACCCAATAAAATTTTATTAAAACATTTTCAATAGAAGAGGTTTAAAAAAGTTTAAAATAATTTTAAAAAAATTGTTAACTTTTTTTTTTCATATACTAACTATTCTATTACTTAAAATAATATGATAAATTATCTTACCGAATTCGGCAGTGCAAGAAGCTAATCCGCCATATATAAAAGGTCTCCAATCTCGAGCTCCCATCCCAGTTTCAACAGCACCTGTAATAATAAAATTAATAGGGTTCATTAAAATGAAGAATAAACAATGATATATTAATGTATAAATTATATAAAAAATTAAAAATTTAATTTACCTTTTAAAAATAATTTAAATATAAAAACAAATTTGATCGGAATAAAGATTGTATCGATTTTTGTTTCACTATTTGATAAAATTACTTGTATTTAAACCGGATAATTTTGCTCTGATGTAAAATATATATGTATAATGCCATGAACTAGATATTTTTAGAAAGATTTCATTGATTGAATAAAAAGATGTTCACGATTAGAAGGTGTGTCACAGAATGCAAGAAATAGAGTTTAACATTAATATTTGGATACTGAGAAATTCCCCCCTCTATAGAATAAGCAAATGCTATAATAGCGCTCTCTAGTTATCTTAAGATTAACAAAAATCTAAATTACCGACTTTTAAAATATTTCTAATTAATTATATTTTTCATTAATTAAATGATTATTTTTAATCTATTTTTTACATAGAAAACACCAACCATGAAATAAATAAAAATAAATATTCTTTCTTAAAATACTTTTTTATATTTTTAATTATAAAAAACTACCTAAATGGAACATTATTATATAATAGTTTATTAACCTTTTGAAAATAAAATAGTATAAAATTGATAATTGCAATTGATGGCTGAACATACAAAATCAAAAGCAAGCCCTTGCTTATGATTAAAAAAACAATATTTCTTTTGGAAAATTTTATTTCAACCTAATATAAATTTATTATTTATTATATATATTTTTTATTATTTATTTATGAAAACAAACTTAACTAATTGATGTAAAATATTTATTATATGAATTGATGATTATATTTAAAATTAAAGTCCCTTATCTTTTTTCAGTAGATTTAGTGATTCGTTGAAGAAAATTTAATTTCTTCGCTTTTAAGTTTCTAAAAATAGAGCAACTTTATTATAATTTATCTAACTGTAAGATTCAACAAAATATTTATTAATCTATATATATAGATTAATATCTATTCTTAATCTTTATTAATAATTCTAACTCTTCGAATATATTTAAATTTTGGTTTTTTATCGCACCTTTAATTAGAGATAGTTTTTATTTTTTAATTTTATTAATGAATTTAAATATTTATTTATCTTATTTTTTTTTTTTAGTTTTTTAATCTAACAGACTTAATTTCTGTAATTTGTTTTTATAAATATATTTGAGATTTGAGATGAATTTAGAATTTTAGGTTATATTTTTAAGAGAATTAAAATTATTTGGTACTGTATTTATTAAAGCTTTTGTGGTTATTTTGATAATTATTAAGAGAATTTTTATTAAAAGACCACATTATTTGTATAAAATTATTTATTAAAGCGGACTCAGCTTGAATCGGAGCAAGCGTACGGTTAATTGAAAACGACTGCAGAATAAGCAGTTGAAACGTTGTACAATTATTTTAATTTAATAAATAATTTTATACAAATAATGTGGTCTTTTAATAAAAATTCTCTTAATAATTATTTGGTACTGTATTATCTAATGTTTTTGATTATTTATCTATTCTCTATTATTACTGAAAATAAAAATATAATAAAAGTAAATCTTCGCAATGATAACAATAATTATGTATGTAATATGATACATTACACTAATATTTAAATAATCATTTTATTCTAGTTAATATAATTATTTTTTATAAATAAATTTTTTAGAGTTAGAAATGAATACCGTTTTTTCCATTTTTGGTACCTCTCATTTTAACCTCTCTGGAATCCAGCTGCCTTACTGGAAATTGACCTCACGAAATGTTGGAGGGGAGGACCCTAGATTTGACATTCTCTCCCTCACTAAAATACCACAAACTCATTGATTCCAGCGATCATGACCTTTCATTGGATAAAATCTATAATGCAATTCCATTTGCACGATACATTACAATAATAGAGATTAAATGAAATAATGGGTTTCTATAGGAAACATGGTAATTTTAAACAACAAAATTATACCAAAATTAAAAATCAACTATCAAAGAGTGGATCACTTTTCAATGATCCATTATTTCTCGCACAAAAATCTATTTTAGGCGATGTTGATAATCTTCCACAACAAATTGAATGGAAGAGACCAAATGTAAGTTTTATTTTTAACAAAAAATAATTTTATTTTATAATTGAACTTCAAACGCACATCACATCATTTATTATTCATATTTATGAAATATCTAAGTTTTAATTTAAATACTTACTGGTTAAATTTTTTTAGATGTTAATTGAAACCCCTAGATTATTTAAAGACATCACATCGCCAAAAGAACTTACCAAAAGTAAATTTAGTTGTCCATGGTTGGTGTCTGCATGTTCTGTACTTTCCGGTTACGGTGAAATTTGCCATAAAGTAATCATTCTTCCTTATATTTATTTAAAAGAATAATAACAATGATATTTAGATAATATCTAATTCTTCTTTAAGGTCATTCCTAATTATTGGGAACAAGAATGGGACACAGAAAATCCTTCCAAATATTTAGGAATATTTCATTTTCGTTTCTGGCATTTTGGAGAATGGATTGATGTTGTGATTGATGATCAATTACCAACAATTGATGGACAATTAATTTTCATGCGATCTACGTGTAAAAATGAATTTTGGGCCCCACTTTTAGAAAAAGCTTATGCCAAGTATGTCTGTTTTTTTTCTTATTATTGATAGTTTATATATATGTCTTTATTTTTTATTATCCTTTATTGCATACTAAATAATTTATTATAATTATTCAAATAATTTTGACAGTATTTTGTTAGGGGGGCTGGGGGGAGGATCCGGGGGTCTCTCCCGGAAAAAATTTTGACAAAATAAATTATTTATTTATTCATAAGGTTTAGACTATAGTTATACGTAATTTAATGTTTTTTACTTTTAGGTTCTTAGTTACAAAACTAATCACTTTTAAATTTATTTTTTGCACAATGTATGGGGGGGGGGGCACGTGCCACTTTGACATATATAAACGTAAAATTTAAGTTAATTATTTAAATACATCTAATGTATGAATATTCCATTGGTTCAAATTCATATTCTAATCTGTTAAATTGATTGCATTTTCATATATTTATTTTATTAATTTTAACAAAAGTATCATAAATAATAATTTATATTATTTTTAATTAAGTTATTGTTTTTAGAATAAACTTATATTTATATATTTAATATTTTTTAATTTTTATATTAAGATTATTTTGGAGAAAACTGATTATTTCCGAATTTCCATATAAATTTTACTTTGTACTAATTAACTATATTTATTCATACAATAAATAAATATAATTAATTAATTCAAGAGATTATACCGTTTCGTTCAACCAAAACAATCATTCTCCGATTATAAAAAAATAGCCATTTTCTTTCATTGCTTTATAACACTGACGGAGGAAATAGGTGGGGAAAAAATTTAAACCGATTATATAAATGTCTTGAATATATTATATAAATATATTATATATACTATATATAATTAATAAAATATAAAGGGCATTGATTTCTTCAAATCTATTTTAATAAACAAAATATAATTTTTATAATCAGGAAAATAAATAGGTTATACTAAATTCTTTATCATTATGAGATATATTTATATTGGTTTGTATAAGTGCAATATATATATATATGTACATTTGGCTGGATATCTTGTTAGACTTCATGGCTCATATGCAGCGATGATCGACGGTCATTTCTCCAATGGGTTGGTTGACTTCACTGGGGGCGTCTCCCAAGTGATACGATTTAATGATGAGGAGTATAGCGATATCGATGATAAAAAGACATCTCTATTTGAATTATTACAAGAAGAGATAAAAGATCATTCTCTTTTATGCTCAATCATATCAGTGAGTTGTATTATTTACACTTCTTCAATTGCACTTAATGCGTTGTGCTTTATTTTTACCCAATTAATTAAATATATATGTAAATAAATAAATAAAAAATATTTTTATATATATATAAGTACACATAAAACTTATTATACACATTATGCAGAAATTTTCCTAATTGCTTTTAGACTTCACAAACAAATTAATCAATGTAATAAAATACTTTTTTAGGTTTGAGCATGGTATTGTAAAAGAGTAAACAAATTATACTTAAAAAAAAACTAACAAATGTCACTATAAATAAATAGTCAAACCACCATCCATAAAATTCTGCATAAAAATACCAAGTTAGATTCATGCTTAATACTTCACATAATATTAATAGCATATAGAATATATAAAATAAGTTGTAATTTTTAAATTTCACTTTATATTCTATTGGAGCAAATAAGAAAATCATGCTAATACATAAGTTCAATAATATTTGATAAATATCCTTTAAGTAGGATTTTTTAAATTGATATATTATCATTATTATATAATGAATTCCAATAATTATACCAATATATTTCGGGAGAAAATAGGAGAAAAGAATTACTGATAAAAATCTTGATACTGTAAAAAGAAACCAGAAAAGAAAAGAAACAAATTTTCCAACCATATGATCTTCTTCGAGACCTTCAACTCGTTCTCGTTTTCTAGGGATTGGTACACTAAGATCAATAATGTCTTCTTCGTTCTCATTGTTTAATCTCTTTTGCCATGCAAGCACCTCTTGGATAGATTTGGGTCTGGGTGGTCTCGGCAAAGGAGGAGGTTCGTTTGGTGATCTTGGCAAAGTCACCGGTTGTTCATATTCGTCGTCAGAAGAGTAAGGTTCAATTAGATCAGCCTCGGTTGATGGTGATGGAGTCTGAGGGGGTGGTTCGGATTCTTCAACCACTTTTCTCGTTTCAAGATACGGTATAGGTTTTGAAATTAGCCAAGGTTCAGTTCTTCCTAATAATCGTTGTGTCTCGAAACGTTGGAAATACGTTAATGTTAACGACAACACCAAAAGGGATGAAATGAAACTGATAACTTCGACAGCACCTAAAAATAAATAAGAGTTACCTCTATCAACCCTTGACCTGCACTACTATATCGGCCTAAATCAGATCTGCTCACTCAGATATTTGTTTGAGATTTTAATCAAACACTCTTGCAAATCTGCCCTTCTAACATACAAAAAACTTTTTTTCTAATGTTTCCAATTGAAACATTTTAAAAAATAATTAAATTCTGATTCACTCCATTTTCGATTTCTTCTTAAAAATTCTTTCAAAATTTAAATAATTTGCTTTCTCTACGCTACCTGTATTAAGATTGTTGTTGTATTGGTAGATAACAAAAGTCATTTGAGCAAATGCTTGCGGAGCCGCTTGAAGAAAGGCTTGTAAAAAAATAAATAATTCAATCTGACTAGGTATAAGATATTCTTCCAAACAATCTTCTCGAGAGAAAACATCATTTGATGTTAAGGCAGTAATAGACCAAAATATTCGTTTCATATATCTAAAATATAAATATATATATATATATACATTTTTAAAATCTAATCTTTATTAATCTAATTTAAATTAACTTATATTTTTTAATAAAATATTATAGAATATATTAAATTTATACCAACCTTCGAATAACCCAAAAAGGTCCAAAAAATAACTGTAGAATTCTTAATGTTACCCATTTTAAATAAAATAGAGTTGATTTATTCTCACAGTCCCAGTTTCTAATACTGGACATTGTATATATGAAAAATATTAAAGATGGAAGAAAATAAAATCCCAAAGTGGCTAGTAACATGAGCCAGTTTTGATTTTTTATATGGAAAAAAATAAGTCCTCCTGTGACAGATAGGTCCAGAAAATAAATAAGATATGATATTAGGGCAGGGCATAAAAATGAGGCCCCCACTTGATGTTTGGGTGATGAAATTGGAAGTCCCATAATTGATGAATTTCGTTTAGAAAGCACAGAAGTTCTTTGAGGTTTATCAGGAACATTTTGAAGACACTCTTCTTCTCGCTGTTGCACAAAATATACACCTCTCGCCATTTCTATTATTTCACTTTTTTCTCAATGCATGGTGTGATTAATTGTATAAATTGCTTATCTTTATTTCAGATAAGATAACTTTACTAGTATAATTTTTATCTTAATAATATATTAACTATATTATATATATATATATATATATATATATATATATAAATTTCACAATAACTACTATAAATATTAGTCTATTTAATAAAAGTTTATATTTTTATAATTTTTGTTTTCTTTTTATTTAAATTTTAAATTTTTTTAAATATTTTACTTTAAATTATATTTGAAAAGGGTACGAAAATCGAAATTTTAATGATAAATAAGAGTGAAAATTATTAATTTTTAGTTTTTTTGTACAAAAGTTGATTGAAATAAAAATTTAAAAAAATTAAGAGAAATTAATAATTATAAAAAATTAGTATTCAAAAAAGGCTGCGGGATTTGTAATTTCGTGTGGAATAACATATATATATTATTTGTTTTTGTTTCCTTTATCCCTGAAAACTTAAAGCTTGAAGCGACCTTAATTTAACAGAATATATTAAACATCTCATTAACATTTAATATTAGTAATTTCAGATTATTTTATATTAAGGTCAAACAATTCCATTTCGATTATTTCTTACTGTGAAGAATTTTTAAAATCTATTCTAAAAAATAGATTTAAGTTTTTTACATTTTATATTAGATAATTTTTATTTGCAGATTTCTAAAAAAAAATAACCAAAATGAAAGATAATTATTATTATATTTTGAATGGACTTGTCTTTGGAAGATAGAATTAATCATTTTATGTTTTTTATAATGTCCTTCTGTTTACGGGCACTCATAAATATAATTAGAAGAGAGAAGATTATAATATAGTTATATTTTTGGATATGTAGATTTTTATAAATATATACATCTCTGGATAAAACTATTGATTAAAAATAGAAATATAAATGAATGATGATAAATCTTCAACCTTCATTAGACTGTATATATATAAAACAATTAAATTCCTTTTTATTGAATTTAAAATATTGATTCTACTTAACCAGTTTTTTTTCTCAGTGATAAACTAAAATGCATTACTTCGTGAACTTTTCCTGATAACCCTTTTATGTCTCAACGTCATCTTTGTCTAGCAGAATAAATGAAGATATATTTAGGCATTCTGCCAATATTAAAATAAAATAATAATTATCATTGACGTCATTTTTAAGTAAATTAAGAAGATTAGCATTTTCACAATGATATTTTTTGTCATTTTTCAGCCTCCCGAACAAAGCCCTTCTAATCGAAAAAGAAATGAAATGGGGTTGTTATATGGATCGCCATACGTAATCACAGATGCTAAAAGAGTATCATTGGGAGAATCAAATTTACGAAACTTATTTAAGTAAGCAAATAATTATAAGTAATTATTTTATTATTATTTAGATCTATTTTTTCATATTTACCCCTCTAATATATAGAGAGTAAAATTTGCTTAAACATTTATAATAACGATCTACATATTAAATATTTTTTAGAATATTGAGCTATATTATAATATATTATATTTCAATTTTAATATTACAGTACAATAGATTTTTTTATTTAAGCTGTGCAATTTGTTAATATTAGGTTGATGCATAATTATCACTCGTTTTTTTCAACAAATTTTATTTAACAAAATCATTAACATTGACAAAAACATGTTTAAACGATTATTCGGAAGTGTAGATACCGACTATTTCAATTACTGCTTCCCATTTGCTTGGAATTCTTCCTGGCTTATCATTCAAGCTGGTATCACCTGATTTGAAACGGGCAAACCACTCCCTATACTGACTTTTGCTGATTGTTTCTTTGCCAAAAAGTTTGTTGAGATCGCGAAATGACTGCTTCTCTCCATCCTTTTTCGAAGTGGTATAGCATAATGGCGAATTTGACTATGGTTTTCGTCATGCATTTTTCTAAAACAATAAAGAAGATTATTTTCTTACAAAATAATAAACAAAAAGCTACTTTTCAGTGATTAGAGAAGGAGAGAGAGAGAGAAACCTAATACCTTGGATAACTGCAAATAATCACATAATTGTTTATATGGTTAATAATAACCCTTTAACTGGTTCTAATATTATTGATTAATTTTATCTAAATTAAACCATTTTTAAAAAAATGAATTTCTACCTTAGATATTGTATTATACGAGTATATTAAAATTAATGATTTATTTTATAATAAGATGTAAAATTATTAAGGAGAAAAATTATTATTGTTTATATATATATATAAAGATTGTCTTTTTTACGGATATCTTAAAATATTTAAATAATTATATGAAAATTAATATAAAAGTAAATAATATTTATAAAACTTTGAATTGAGTATTTAATTTAGAATATACATTTTATCGATAATAGTTTCATATATTATATTAAAATTTTTACTTGTCTTTCCTTGTCGTTTAAATGATTTTATCAATTAGTTCAAGGCTTAAAAAAATATGTTTCTTTTATTTTAATTTTTCTTATTGTAGAGGTCGAGTCAAGTGTCAAATGATTCGTTTGAGAGACCCACAAGGAGAGGGCAATGGCAGCGCAACTAAAAGAAGAGGGTTCGTTATCTTACATTACATTCTTTTATTTATCAAAGTTTTTAGTCAAATTATTTGTTTTTTTATAATACTAAATAGAGATTCGATTGATGAAAAAAATAATGATTCCGATAATGATAATAATGAAGATTGTTTCGCATATTCGTCATCAAAATTGACGCATCTTTTATCTCGAAATTCTGCATGGGCAAAAGTCAAAAATACAGAAAGTATTCGACTTGGTCTTGACCATACTGAAAATGAATTTTGGTAAAATTATTTTTATATTTAAATTAATTGATTGAAATAATATTATTATATTAAAAATTGATATATATATATATATATAGATGAATATATATATTTATTTTAATATAATAGGTCATATTCAAAGTGTTCGCAGTTTTTTGTCACTGTCGTGTGGATGATATTTAGTGCCTCCGCTATTTCCTGACAGCTTATTTAACTGTCTTAGGCGACCATTTTCAAAATTTCATCAAAACTAGGTGCATCTTATTCGGAAAAATAATTCAGCAAACGACTTTTGGATCTTTTATAGCTCACAACTTTTTGAGTTTCCCATTGATTTTATTGTTTTTGTAGTAAAAAAACATCACATAGCGTATTTCTTAAAATATTTTACTCATTTTCAAATCAATATAAATTCTTAGACGTTAGAGCAAAGAATTAGAAAATTATTTACACAAAAAAAATTAAGCTAAACCTTATAAGCACATTTTTGTATGAAACATTCGGGTCACTGTTGTCCGAAATTTTGGAATCAAACTCATCTAGTGGCAAAAAACTGCGGAAACTTTATAAGTAAATTAATTTTGTAAAATATTTTTAAAAAAACTTTGATGAGCATTCATGAAATCTTAATGTCTATGTTTTATACAATTTTTAATCATGTGAAAATCTATAAAAACCTCTATCTTTATTTTTACGGTCAGTTTAGATGAAAAAAATGAAAACCTGGTAGGTAATGGTTCTCTTTCGAATGAGTTACATTGCTCAAAAGTTAATAGAAAACTACGAATTTTGAATAATGTCCGGGTACCAAATTTCATTATTCTAGCTCAAACCGTTTTTGCGTAATCTTGTCTACGACACACACACACACACACGCACACGCACACATACACTATCTGGCGAGATAGTAAAAATTTTTCAAAAATGAATGCTTACTTAATTAACTATTAAATAATATATAATAATATAATACAAAAAGTTAATACAAGATTTTAAAATCTTTATTTTAAAAATGTTTAATATATAGGATGCCTATTGAAGATTTTATAGAAGTATTCAATGAATTAAATCTTGTGCGTATGTATAATACAAATTTATTTGCCTTATCACGCACCTGGAAAATAACATATGTAAAAGGAACCTGGGAAGAAGGTATCACATCTGGGGGCGATATTACACACCCGGACACTTATTTGAAAAATCCACAAGTTAGTCAATTATTATTAATGATTTTTCAAACTAATAAATTTAACCGTTTATAAATATTTATTTTTTTTGTTTTTAGTATATGTTTGATGTGATTGGAGATCAAGAAGAACTTGTTTTTCAAATGCAACAAATGGATTTTCGTGAATTAGGTTCAAGAGAATTACTCCAAATTGGATTTATTGTAATTAAGGTATTTCTAAACAATTAATAAAATAGATTTATAATCCGTTTCTTAATTCAGAATGCAGCAGTTTTTCCTAAATATTTAAAATTTTAATTATCCCTATGATCAAAAACAATTATTCATCATCTAAGTCTTTCTACATATCATCTTATTATAAAGGAAAAAAATAATATATTATCTTTTTATTCTTGAAAATTGCTATAAATATTTTTTTGAAACATGTAGATGCATTTTTATAGTTAAAAATTCGATTTTTATAAAATTTATAACGAATAATAATTTAATAAAAAATGTAAAAAAATTCTTATAAAACTATAAATATTATTATTAAAAATTAAAATTTGATATTCGAAGGATATATTTAAAAAACGATAGATAGAGTAACTATTTTTTAGGGAATATTTCTAGAAAATCAAAGTCTTAAGATAAGAAAGGGCTATTTCAAAATATAAAAACATTATTCAATCTAAAACATCATCACCATAAGTCAAGCAGATCACTTCATTGAGAGAATAATTAAAACTAATAAATTTTAAAGTTTTTATGTTTTCATGAGATACTTTTATTTTAGGTTGAAGAAAATCGAAAATACAAATTACATAAACAATATGAACATCTTCCCACTGTAATTACATTTGAGAATCTTTTGCAAAGGGATATCTTCTATCAAGGTCATTTAGCACGAGGACGATATATAATTTTACCAACTACTATTAAACCTGGGCAAATTGGATCCTTCCATTTACGTATCTTCACAAATAATAATATTAATTTACGGTAGGTATTTTCTAATATATTTATATATATTTAAAAATTTGTTATTTTATTTAAATTAAATACCATAATAATAAAATAAATAAGAACAAAAAGCAAAAGGCAAAATATATATAATCAAATTCAATTAGTTCAAATATTTTAATAGTTTTAGAAATCTTGGATTCCCTCTTAGCAACTAATGAATTAAAAAAGATGTTTCAAAAATAGATTACATAAAAATAAAATAAATTGAATAAACAATTTATATTTCTTTAAAATGAAAAATTATTTCATCATTTTAAGATTAAAATTATTTTTCAATAAATGTTTGTTTTTTAATATTAAAATGATATTAGATAAGAATTGAATAACAACGGAAGGAAAGCTGTTTGTGCTATATTTGATAATAATCTTTTTTTATAGTATCATTCTTTAGATTAATTAATTGAGAGGAAAATCATTGTAATTAATTTTTTTAACCAATGTGCTACATTATTATTTAAAAAAATATTAAAAATCATTTTGTAAACCTAAAACTAAACTTTTAACAAAATAAACATATAATAAAGATAATTTCAATTTAAACACTTTGTATAGATTCAAAATGATAAAATTAATTGTTTAATACGCATTTTGGTTTGCTAAATATATTTGTTCACACTTATTTTTGAAATTATTTAATTTGAATATATTGTTTAATTTCACCTCTCTAGATATCTTCTTACTTGTAAACTAAAAATATTGTAATTATTTAACTGAGAAATTTCTTTTTTAGAGAAGTTAAATTAGATGCTCCTAAACATCCTACATTTTGGTGTATTTTTAATTATCCAGTTTGGGTATCTGTAATTACAATTAAACGTGCGACAGATTTAGAATGTGTTCGTTACCCAAGTAAGTGAAAAATCTATACGAAATTAAAACAATATTTTAATATGAATTATTATTAATTTATTTTATTCATATTTAAATTAAATTTGACTTTTAATGTATAAATTTATTATTATATATCAAGTATTTAATTATCCAGTTTTGGTATGGGTAAAAGTTAATGAAAATAAGAATATTTTGATCACACTTTATATATATACTAGCTTATTTAATTGAAATGATATTTGAATATTAGAATTTAAAATAAAATATTATATTAATTCTTTATTTGAGACTTACTATAATAATTAATATATACGCATTGTGAAAATGATTCCGCTAGGTACAGTGGGCCACGCCAGGCTCTTGAATGAACAACACGGAGAATTATATAAACTTTAAAAAATTAATTTCTGCGGTTATTGATTAGATATTAATAAAATTTATAGCCTATGTTACGATAGCGGGATATAAGAATATTGTGATGTAATTTCATAGAAATCGGTTCTATAAAATAGTTATTTTCCGGACAGACAGACAAACAGACATGAAAAATTCTAAAGTCATTTTTGGATTCTAGAGGTCATGAAACGCGAAGATATGCAAAAAATTTTAAATTCTGAGCAATGTGCAGACAAAAACCTTTTTTTATATATATAGATAAAGATAATATAATATATTTATTAAATTTAATATAATTTACACAAAAACCCTAGCTGACTGACAATTGAATTGAAAATTTTATGATATTACTGTATTTAATAACCGGTATAATAAATTATCAATTAAAAAAATATTTAAATTGAAATGTTTGAGTATTTGTTATTTCTTTCTACAGATATTGATGCTTATTGTGTTATTAAATGTGAAAATGAGAAACATCAAACAGTAACTTGTAGAAATTCATCGAATCCTGAATGGAATTCATCATATGTTCTGTTTCGAAAAAATATTGATATGCCAATTGTTATTCAGGTAAATCTAAATCATATTTTAAATTTAAATTAAATGAATTTTCTAATATTTGTTATTATTATATAATATTTATAAGATCATTAAAATATAAAGTTAGAATTAGAAAAATCTAATTAGGGTTTATAATGTATCTGTGTAATTAAATTGGACTAATCATTGAATAATATAATTGATTATTATTTATTGATTCCTCCACCATTGGACGAATGGAATATAATGAAATCTAAAAATATAGGCATGAAACATTTTATAAAATTTTAACTAAAATTTTTTTACTGTTACAAAAATCTATAGATAAACTTAAAATATATACATTTAATAATGTTAATTTATATTATTTGATTTATTTTATTGTTCTATGGGCCTTTCGCTTATATTAATTTTTATAGACCACACATGTCTTCTTTCCTTAGGAAAAACTTATCTATATATCTATCATATCTATATTGTGCTAACAAACATCCTACAACCGTTCCTTTTTCAGGTGTTTAATCATCATAATCTAATCTCGGATACTTTTCTTGGTCGAGTTCAATTACCAGCTCCTGTAAACAATGCTCCAACCCCGTTACAAGTTGCACTATGTAGCAAAAACATGCAACAAGATGAAACTGTTCACGGATATATCGAACTTGAAATATTCACTCAAGATAATTTTCACGAAATCTGAATCAGTGTTCGACAATCCGGGAAGTGCCTTCTAAATGTTTATTTATATCATTTAATTTTGGAAATTTTATTTTATTTTAACCCTTAACAGATTTAAAATAAAAATATAATTATTATTTAAAAATTTTATATATATATATATAATTATACATGAAAGGGTATAAGAATGTTCATATGAATAAATATAAAAAAATACTTAATGATATTAAAGATTTGGGAGATGCTTCCAAATTATCTCACCATATATTTATTTAAAAGCACAAAGAACCAATATATTAGATTATTTTTTTAAAAATATTTATATTAATATTAATCATATATATTGAATGAGACAATTAAACATTGAACATTCTTATTAATTAAGTAATATCATTAGTTAATGATTGTAGTTTTTTATTTATATAAAAGATAAATTATTTATAAATATTTTAAAAAATACTAGGATTATCTATATATTTTTAGAATATAGTTTTATATATTCTATATTATAATATATAAAATAACGAAAAAAACAATTTTTCTTATTATTTATTTAAATAATATTTCATTATTAGGAATTTACTTCAAGACTAGAAGATTTTCCATTTTGAACTACAAATCAACTTTTTATTTTAAAATAATTATATTATTTTTTTATTATTACTATTATAATTGTAGTGGTTGTAAGGAAGGGACATTTGTGCCATTCAGTAATCATCCCTCAAATATGATTCTATCATTAATTTTTTATTTTTTATCTAAGGGCACCAATCAAGTAGAATCGAGAGATCTTTGCTGGATCCAGGAAAATAGTTCATTATTTAAATATTTATATATTTGTATATATAATTTGGTCAATTTATTTCTTTAAAATTTATATTTCAAATAATCCCAAAAAATTGAATGAGGATTTGTAATATTGATCTCAAAATAAAAGACACTGATTATCCTTTAAATTATAAAAGTGTGATATGTTTTGTAAGAATTTAAGTGCACAATTATAAAAAGGGATATTGAAATTTAATATATAAATACTTTTGTTGTTATTAATATTTAATATAGAGTGGTTTGACTTCTTTTTTTAATCTCATTTTATCATCGTTCATACTTATATTTTTAAATGATTATATATCCATAAAATATAATTTTCACTTATGAAGATTTGCTTTTTGGAATTTAATTTTACACCGTTGTGATATACAAATAATAACTATTATAATAATAAAACTAGTCAGTTGAGTTCATTAAATTATTTTGCATGCTTATTTTTTTGTAATCATACAAGATATTGTATTTTACTGAAAAATTATATTTGAATAAATAAATAATTTATATAAATAAAAATTAATTATTGTTTGGGCGAAATTAAACCTCCCTGATTAATTATTTGAAATTTTGAAAAAGACTAGGTACTAAGTGAGCAAGCGTAGATTAAGAATTAGAATATTTTTATTTGCCTTCTCGTTTTTCCATGCCTTTGGATGAAGGCTCTTTTCCAACAATAACATGGCAATTCGGTCTATTTGCATTGGGACCATTAAATTGTTAAGATCTACTCGTAGGATCTTTGGAAATATAAAACCATCATTTAATAAATTATTTCCTTTTGCATAATTATTGCTGCCCAGGTATTTGAAGTTATTATTATATAATTCCTTTTATTTTATTTCTAAAATTTGATTATTATTTATTTGAGGTCCATGAATTAAGATATTCTTTTGCATATTGAACGACCCCAAATTTAGTTTTATAATTTAGATTTATTATTAATTAATTAGTTTATTGTTAAAATTGCCTTTTTGCTTTATTTCTATAATCATTTTGTATTTCATACACATATCAATTTTATATAAATATATCAGAAAACGCAATTAAATTTGTTTTCATTTAAAATAAATATTTTTCTTTTGGTTACATTGGGAAACGCAGGTGAGTTTGATTAATTGTAATTTCAAGAAGTGTTTTTATTTGTTTTTTTAAAGTGATAATTAGGGCTCGGATTTCGCCCTATTTGCCTTTTTTTAATTTATGGCTTAAAATTTAGTCCAATATGATATGTATAAAATGAAATGAAATGAAATTCTGAATAGAAGAAGAGGCATTTGTTAGTGCCTATAATGCCTATTTTGGCCGATTCTGGGTTTTAGTGCTTATTTCATCTATAAATGTCTTTTTTTATTGCCTATTTTAAGTTCAAATAGCCAATTTTCATTTTTTACGAGCTATACATAGCCTAAATTTAAAATTTTTTTTGAATAATCAAGAAAATATTTTGAAATAATCATTTGTCACACCATGTCGCCTCATCGCCACTTAGCGGATAGATCATAGGTTCCCAAAATTTCAAGAGCCATATTGAATTGTAAGGTAGTATAATGTAAGTAAATAGTCTTGAGATCCACTATCGTAGACCCCCATTTTCATTTCATGGACTCCCAAATTTTTTATTCGCTGCCGTAGACCTCTTGTAGGCTGCCATAGACCCCTGGGGTCGATATAGAATATAGACCACTTTAGGAACCTCTGGGCTAGATGAACAAATTGGGGGAGTTCACCTAAACTATTCTCATTGCAACCATTAAGTCAAATTTGTTAGAGACAAGCAATGCCGAAACAAAAAAAAAACAAGTCTTATTTCAGCAGTGGATAAAAGGTGAATCTAATTTTACAACGGATTTAGCAAATATAATGTGTAATTTTAATAATATCCCTGTTACTATATTACAGAATTAGAAGCAAGAAATCTCTTTGTGTGTGAATCCTGGTTGGACAATAATAGAAAGAATAGCCAGGAATTTAGGAGGGTATAGTTGTGCAAAAGAAGAAAATTTAACACCATCTGAAATGACTAATTTAAAAAAACCCATACCTATAGATAAGTGTTTTTTATTAATGTGTTTTTGAAATGATTACCAAAATGGGATTTTTAAATAAATTTTCTCTAAATTTTAATTTAAATTTGATAATATTATTTTATGTATCCATTTTTTTTTTTTAATATTTGCATACAAGTTTTTTTACTAATGAAATTAGTCAGGCAGTAACAAGCAACAAGTTGTCCTAAAAAATAAATAATTAAATCAAATTTTAATAGAAATTTTATTATTACTTTAATAGCTCAATATCTTTTTCCCTAAAAACAATTTATAAATTTTAGTGCCAAAAAAATGCTAATAAAATAAATAGATGCGACTTGATCTTAAATTCTTATAATATATAAAATAACTTTTGGTCATATTTAATAAATATAAATCATTATTTTGTACTTGCAATGAAAATTTGCGCCTTTTGAATATTTTTCATTTCAATGTTTCAAGATCAAATGAAAGGAAAAGTTAAATTAGATAACGGCCGAGGAGGCCGAGCGACCTTCCCCTCTCCCGATGGCAGCGACAGCAGACCCATGCGGACGATCTTAAAAGTGATTTAATTTTAAGGGGATTTCCCTGATCTCCCCTGGTCTCCATTTTCTTTACTCCTTTTAATAATGCTTATGTTCTAGATCTTTATAATTCTACACACATTTTACTAATATTTGTTCATCTTTTTAAAAGTTCTTTTGTAAATTCAGTTTCAGTAATTTAACTCTTATATATTTGAAAAGCATTTAATAAAAAAACGAATAAACTAAAAAATAATATTTAAACTATTTCGCATCAAAAGGCGTATCACAGGTAAAAATGCATTTATTTTTTAACTATATTTAGTTATTATACATATTTAGTTATTTATATATACAATTTTATTTTCATTCTAGGGCCAAGAATCATCATTTATATTTGTTATATTGAGATTTCAATGGATCTGGAATTAGAAAAATTTATGAGAGAATCACTTCTCTATGATGATCGAATATTTGAAAAATTTCAAAATTATATGGCTAAACAATGTAATAAGCTCAACGTCGGAAGATTTCATTATAATGCTGCTGCAATTAATGCAAGAGGCCAATCTGTTTTTGAAAATTCCGTTAGAAATCCTAATAAAATTGCCAATTTTTTAAAAACTAGTGGCCAATCTGTTTTTGAAAATTCCGTTAGAAATCCTAATAAAATTGCCAATTTTGTAAAAACTAAAGAATTGCATACAGCCATTTTTATTAAAATTTTTGAAATTGAATTGGATGGTACCATAGTTCTGACTACAAGATTTGCAGGAGTTTCCGAATCGTCGATTTATGGTGCAAGTGATAATAAAAATGATTCCAAACTTGGATATATAAAATTTCAAGAAATTTATAAAGATAATGAGTTACATTTAAGAAATTGGAATGAAACCGAAATAACTCCAGGAAGATACTATAAAATAAATGATATTATAAATTTATATGAATCGATTGGCGATCCTTGCAAAAGAAAAATAAGTTGCAATAATGTGGATGCTATGTGGATAGAAATTGTTCGTCTAACAGATATAAAAATTAGAAAATATAATAAGGGAGAAGAAAAATTAAAAAATCTAAGATATATAAAGATTTTGGATTATTCAATGTGGTTTTCAAAAGATCAAGATTACAAGTATTCTATGTATTTTAACAATTGCCAAAAATTTTGTCACATCTTTATTGAAATTGCAAATACTGGTAAAGCGAGAAATGAAGATATTCCTTATTTGAAATATATGAATGCAATAATAATTAATAATATTAATCTTTGATTGTACATTGAAATATTTCTTCTATTTTAATATGTTTTATAACAAATTTATAATAAATTTTAATATAAAAAAATCGGATCAAAAATAAAAAATAAATTTTATACATAAATCTACACTTTTATCATTCCTAATTCTTAAAATATTAAAATTCCTGGAAAATTTAAATCTTTAATTATTTTTATTAACTTTTCTATAATTATATAATATTTCTTGCATTCCCATTATTAATTAATTATTCTAAAATTATATATAAAGGTTTTTCTTTGCATATACCTCAGATATAATTTTTTTTTTCATATGTTCACGTTTCATGACTTGGAGAATCCAAATCTGACTAGAATTTTTTTTTGTCTGACCTTGAAATTGTGTTGCCATGAACTCAAAAAAGAAACGATTACAATGAAATTTTACCAAAATATAATTAATATTATTTAATTAATTTAGTGGTTAAATTAAAAAATAAATAAGAATAAAAGGTTTTAATATATTGATTGAAATAAAATAAATAAAAATCTATTGCATACCGATTTCCAAAAAAAAAATCTGTAGTGTCTCTAATCGACTATCTCGCAAATTTAAATTGGATTAATTAACACATATATTATATTTAAATTGAATTTAATTCATTATAAATTAAAATTAATTAATATTAATTATATTAATAATATTTATTAAACCAGTGTGTTTGGCTCATTGTAGATGACACCACATCACGTGCTTCCGATACTTTCAGCGATTCAATCAAGCTAAAGTTCTATTATATCTAACAGTTTTATACAATTTTTAATCATGTGAAAAACTATAAAAAACCTCTATCTTTATTTTTACGGTCAGTTTAAAAAGAAAAAATGAAAACGTGGTATGTAATGGTTCTCTTCCGAATGAGCTACATTTCTCAAAAGTTAATAGAAAACTACGAATTTTGAATAAAGCCCGGTTATCAAATTTCATTATTCTAGCTCAGACCGTTTTTGCGTAATCTTGTCTACATACACACACAGACATTTTCCTCAATTTTAGTAAAAATGACTCAGGGACCTTCAAAACGTATAAAAACATCAAAATCTCGACATCGAAAATTTTCATGATCGCAATACTATTTCTAGTAAAAATTGTAATATGCAAAGCCCTCTGTCTAGGTGGCAATGGCGCTGAAGGCGGACTGATTGTGAATATCTAGTTTATTATAAATACAAAAATATTATGAGTGAAGGTTAGGGTAGGTTGAGTTTGTCAGAAGGAGACTGGAAAGAGATAATTGGATACAAGGATAATAAACATAATATAGCTATCTCACTAAAAGTGGAATAATAACAATAAAAGAATGAAGCAATAAATATTTTTTTTAAAACTTTATATAATTATTAATTCATTCTAAATTCAAGAATATGAAAATATTTAGCTAAATATAAATCTATATTTATTTTGGTCTCAAATATATCTACAGAGGTTATTTGTATATAGTTTTATGCATGTACGATATACTATCATATATGTGAAAACAAATTTCACTTCTAACAATATGTTATTCAATTTTAAAGAGAAAAAAGATTTAAACTAATTTTTTTCATTTTTGATATAAAGAATTATTTAAATTAATTTTCATTCATTATCGCTCCCCCCAAATGCGAAAAATAACAAAACCAAATTGCTGAAGAGGACTCCTAATCTATTATAAATAATTAATATTTTAAAAGATTATTCATTTCTTCCATTTTTTGAACTCTTAATTTATCAATTTCCATTTCTTTGAATGTTGCATGGTCTGATGGATCCTCTTGTAATATCGGCTGATCTAAAAGTTCTTGTGGAAATTGTGCTGTGAACATATGTCTCCATTTATCTAGATAAGCTCCTGGATGATTATTAGCTAGATTAACTTCACTTCCAATACTAAGGATAGAATCGGATCCAGAAGGTATAATTAATGGCTGATTGTAATCTTGACAAATTATCTTTCTAAAAATCATAATTCCTATTGAATGTTCATTTTTTAAATTTATATTGATTTAAATATACGTCAAATCTAGTATAGAATAAATTTAAAATAAATATTTAACACACTATAAAACATGTTATTTACCCAGGTACTGCATCAAATGCATGATGATTTAAAAGATCAATAGCTTTACGAAGTAAACTTGAATCCTTGGATGTGGAGAATTGTAAAGTGGCTCCCAACGTATGAGCAACATATCTTAAACTTCTACAAACAATTTTCTTTTTATCAGGCGGGAGTTCCTAAATGTTGTATGAATAAATATTAATTTAAATAATAATAAAAAATTTTTTTTTATTATATACTCACTTGAAATAAATCATATTTTCCACCTAAAATAATTAATCGTAAAGGAAATGGATCCATATATTGTCTATCCTATAAAATATTGAAATTATGAAAATTAAAATAAATTATATTTGATAATGAAAAAAAAATAATAATAAGTATGTACATTAATGTAATAGTTTCTTATTATACAAGTGCGGATTGATGAATATTTAGTGCTTGATTTCTAATTTGATTTACTTGATTATCTTTTCCAATTCTCTCCCAGGCCATATTTTGTAAATCTTCCAAGCTTTTAATTTGATTTTTAGAATAAAGTAGTCGAAGTGATTTCGTAATTGATTGAAGAAAAGTTTCTAAAGTTAACCACAATTGATTTAATTGGGATAAATCAAGCATTAAAATAACAGTTAAATTATCAAGGGAAGTTGAAGGAGATGATAATGGTACATTAAGAAGATTGGGATAATAAGTTCCACCTCCAAGTTCCCAAATGTGACATACATCCTTCGCCTGTAAAATTTAGAAAAAAAAACTTTATATAAATCGATAAAATTTAAAAATAATATAATCAGCTTATTGTTTATTTTAAGATGTAGATTATTTCATTGATTACGAAATGATGATATAAAAAAAAATTATATAAATTTATGATCAAAAATTTGTTAAAAATGAAAATATTGATTACCATATTTTTTCCAGTTTTTCTTCCAAATGTATATTCCAAAGCCAGTGATTCTTTCACTTTATCATCTCCTTTAAGAAATGAATGAATTAATGTTGATTTTCCCTGAAAAATATAAAAGAATAATAGATTAAAGACCTGACTAAAGATTAAAATTATGAAACAAAACACTTACAACACTTTTACTTCCAATAAACAACAATGTTTTTTGTTTAGACAAATTTCTTGAATTGGAATTGATATTATCTAAAGCAATATCATATAAAGTTGAATTAGTCATGATTATATGTTTATATTTATACTTAATGATTTGAATTATGGTATTATAATAAAGACTTTGGTGAGTATAATTAAAATAAATTCATAATGAATTATAGCAAGATATTTAAGAAATGTCAAATTTTTTGGCGCTAATTTTAAAATAATTATCAAATATATATATATTTATTAATTATTTATTTAAGAGATGAAAATAAAAAGTAATTACCAAGGACGCGCTCGGCTAATATAAAGCTACTTTTATACTTAAGAAAATTGAGCATAGAAATTTCAATCTCCAATGGAGAAATAGAAATAAATAGAAAAGTTTTAGCGTTCTATAACGCCACATAGATATGGTGGTGAAAGATACAAATAAAAACTAATTAGTAATTAGCACAGACCATAATTAGTAAATATTCATGGTCTATGGCACTGGTTCTCAACCTTTTTTTCAGGCGTACCCCATAGTTTTACATATTTTTGTAAGTACCCTTTTCCTATTAGTTTTTTTTAAATGCAAGATTAAGGTTCAAATAAAAATAACTAGATTTTTCATTTCTGAAATTTTATTTTGTGAAATTAAAAACAATATAAATGTATGTTTAATAGTGAAAAATAATTTTCAATGTTATTGTTTTTTGGAAAATACTCTATGAAAGAGCTTGACAAATTTGAAAGATGTTCTAAAATTTCCTTTTTAAATTAAAATTTATTGAAGTATTATTTTCCAACAAGTAAGAATTAAACGAATTAAAACAATCAAATTCATGTCTCTTAACTCTTTCTATCCACATACTAATTTTTGCTTGAAAAACTCAAAGGTAAGCAATTATACTACTTTATGTTTTATTAAACTTATTAAAAAATCTAGAAAATTTATTATTATAACAAAAAATTAATAAAATTCGCATTTTATACAGAAGCTAAACTGCACCCCTCGGACAACATCTGCGTACCCCTGGTTGAGAACCACTGGTCTATGGCAGCGATTTCCAAACTTCATGTTACTACGCCTCCCTTAAATGTTTTGCGCCTCCCCTCTAACTAAAAAAAATAATATAACACATTTTAAACATAAATATAATTTTATTTTAGTACAAAAACAAAAAAATAATTAAAGAATAAGGACACGCTTGTTTGTCAGCAGAAAGTTTATCAAATCTTGTAGAACGCGTTTGTATAAGCAAGGTGCTACAAATTACTGATATCATAAGAATCTGCGGGCGTACAATGCTAATCATATGTTCGTGCACGCACTAGAACAAAATAGAATGATTTTGTTCCATTTGACAGATTATTGGATTCAACTGTTTAAAGGCGCCGACCGGGGCGTACCGCGTACGGGTCTGTAAGTTTACTATATATGTATATTTATATGGTCAATTATATAAATTTAAATATATAATTTGATTATTTATAAAATAATTGGAAAATCTTGGAGATAATTTATTTTATTTTTTATATAAGAGAAAATAATTTCACGATGTTATATTTTGACGCTTCAAAAAAGGTATATAAATTTGAAACTTAAGGCGGACACCACCTATAATTTTTCAAAAATAAGTCCCTTTGTGAGGAACCTTTCATAATGTAGTTCTTTTATGTATAATTGTCTGTTTTAATTAATAATATAGATTTAAAAACATAAGTCGACCATATAAAATCTTAATTCTAAAACCGAAAGATTATCAACAAATAAATTGAATTTTTGTCATTTGCTAGTAAATTTATTCAGTCCAGTCAACTTAATACCTCAATATATTTTGGAAAGATTAAATTTGAAGAAATGAATGTAAATTGAAAATTATTCTTAAAATTTTGCAATCCGCTTTATGTCCCTTTCTCCCTTGGCGCGAAGGTAATGTTATATTATGATTGAAATATATTTTTCTTAAAATCGTCATGCCTCCTTTTGCAGTAGTCCGCGCCTCCCAGTTTGGAAATCGCTGGTCTATGGTAAATATTTAAATATGTTTTCTTCTCTTGAATTTATATTTATAATATTATATGAATAAAAACAAGAAATAAATGTAAAATTACCGAGTGAATATACATATACAAATGAATGATTTGGTATCCAAGACACTTTGTATTTTGAATGTAAATATTTATAATCTTTTTATAACTTTTCGAAAAAAAATGAATTAAAAACTAAATTCTAGTGAAAAATGATACTGAATTAAAATAATAGATTAATCAGCTGCTGAATAGTTGGCCCAAAGAAATATTCGTGAGGTAATAATAATGTAACTGATTTAAAATACATAATTAACATAATTTTTATATTTATATAAGATCCATGATATATTGGATGGAAAACCGTGTTGGAATCCTTCAACCTCATTATTAGAACTCTAATTATTGTTGAAAAAACTCGTCCAAAATAATTTTTCCTACCTATATGTCATGAGTCTAAGTTCTAAAGCAAATTGAGCGATAATTTGTTATGGAGAGCGATGTTCTTATTTCAAAGAAAAATACCCTCCTTTGCTTTTTATCATTCATTTTGCCAGAAACCTTGAAAATACAATTCATATAATAACTAATTAAGATGTTCGTTTTGAAGGATTACACTTATAAGTATGGCTGGATTTGATAAACTCAATAGAATAATCGATGTTATTATTAATTTGTATTAAAAATCTCCATCAACCAAATCAATCAGAATAGAATAAAATTTTCATCTTAAAAAACTCAGAAAATATGAAAAAGTGATAGATCTTACACAATGAGACTCCAAAAAATAATTCCCAGCCGTGTAATGTGAGCAAATCCACCCATACTCACAAGTGTTCTCCCTTAAATAAAACCAAAAACAATGTTTTTTTTTTATTATAATTTCAAAATACTTAAATGAATAACTAGTTCTTTAACTCGTTTATTAAAATTATATTTATTATAATTATATTATATAATATTTTCGAAAATTAATATATGAAAATCAATCATCTCTAAGAGATTTAATTTTAATAATATGTTTAAAGTATGACAAGTATTAATTTTCAAAGTAAATTTTTTAAGAAAAGATTTTAAAGGTGGATGGGAAACGTGAAATTTTTGAGAGGTGTAGTGAGGACTGTTTCTAGGGTTTAATTAATTACAATTACAATTTAATATTAAATTCTAAAAAAATTAACTAGAAGTTAAAAATCACCCTCTATTTAATCAAATTAAAAGAGAATACCTAATCCAACTACATATTTGTTGAAAATAAAGATTTTAGTCTAAAAACGTACAATTTGGACATGTTTCCTTGCTTTTCAAAAGAATAAATTATAAAATTTCGAAAAAAAAAATTTGTAAAGAATAGAATAAAATTAAAAAAATCTCTATACTTTTAGATTTTTTATTAAAATTTATAATATAATATTTTTTTTTGAAGGGGAAGTTGTTTCTTTCCGAGTTTTTATTATACGCTAAATACGAGAGCAATCCTAAAATTAAGATTATCTGTTAACCCTGATAACCATCCTGTTTTTTTTTTTATTTCAAACCATTATAGCAATTATTTAGACTGCCATTTTCATTATTTTCCCATGCGTTAATTATAATGGAGTTCTTTCTAACTGACAAGTTTATGTATTTATTCAATTTTTTAACTATAAAGACCTTAATTATATTATTGGAAATTTAACGGTAAATGAATCAAAAGATCAAAAACATATGTATTCACAATGAAAAAAGAAAAGACAGTTTAGACAATTCATACTTACCGATTTTGATTTCGAAAATACATAGATTTATATAAATTTTTTAATAATATTCTTGAATGCATTTGAGATTGCCCTCGTATACTTGTTGTATTAGAGAAAAATATATTTTTTCATTTGTAAAATTATTTTATGATATAACAATTACAATTATAAATATTTAACAATTTTGCGGGTAGAAATACAGGGGTTGGACAAAAATATGGAAACACCTTGTGAAATGCATGTTTGAAAAGAAAGAATGATTTTAATGAAATATGTAGGTGCCGCTGGCGTTTTTGACTACTGACGCCACCTATACAACTTCGTAAATGTGCTAAACAGTTCAGTTGTTGTCGGAGTACTGTTATGTGAGGTTGTCATTGCATTATGTCAGAGTTAACAGACGTGGGCAAATTGTTGGAGCACGTATGGTAGGTGCTTCCGTAAGCAAGGTGGCCGAGGTGTTTAGTGTATCAAGAGATACTGTATCGAAGATTTATTCCACATATTTGAAAAGCGGAAAAACATCATCTGCTAAATCACAGCCCGGACGAAAGTGTGTCCTAAGTGTTCTTGACAGACGATCATTAAGGGCAATTGTGACGAAAAATAAGAAAACCACAGCTGCAAAAATTACTGCTGAAATGAATGTTGTGTTACCGAACCCTGTGAGTACCAAAACAATTAGAAGGGAGCATCATAAACAGGGAATTGCTGGCCGTGCTTAAGCAAAGAAACATGTTTTTTTAAAGGTGTTTCCATATTTTTGTCCAACCCCTGTATATTTAGTCTAAATTTAACTCAACACGTCCAAACCTCCTCTCTAGCCCAAAAACAAACTCCAGTCCCACCCTTGTATTTTAGTAGTTTATATATATATATATATATAGATATACATATCAAGTGGATTTGTTTAATTCTAATATACTAAGGAACATCAATTTCGGGAATTTGCATTTAGATTATCTTTAGCAAGAATACAAAAAATAATTATAAAAACCAAGTTGTGTATTTTATTAATTATATTATGCATATAAATAAAATATTTATTAACCAATAAATGATAGTTTAAATTAAATATTTTTCAAGAATAAATATGCATCATAAAAATGAATCCGAAAAAATCAAATTTTAAAAGTGAATGTCTGGACCAAGGGACTGTAATAGTCAAATGTCCTAAATTTATTAAAAAGAAAGAGAAACAACTGAATCAGGAAAAAATACTCTCACTCGTAAATGAAATAAAGGAGTATTGTAATAAGAAAAATTCTGATTCAATAAATGAATCAAAAGAAGAGACTCAGGAAAATAAAACAATTAATAAAAATGAAACAATTAATAAAAATGAAACAATTAATGAAAATGAAACAATAAATGAAAATATGAAGAATGAATTGCTTAATAAAATTACCAATGGTGAAAAAATGGATACACTAACAATTTGGCTGCTGGTGATGGAGAATGGAAATACCGTCCAGGTTTGTATCTGTGCTTTTTCCTAAAAAATATATTAATTATATTTTTTTAAAATTATTTTTATAAAAATATGATCAATATTGTGTTATTTTTTAATAAATATAAATATTATATAATATATTTAAACATATATAAATGATTTTCTGCTGAAACGTAAATCCTTAAATGTGTCTGGTATATTAGTCATACATAAATTAATGTTAATGTGTGGATGGGGGCAAGTCAAGTTCTTAATATTTTAGAACGGAAATCAGGAATGAAACCCAAATTTCAAGAAAATCACATTATATTAAAAAAAAAAACAGTGCTGCAATAATTATCACACAATTTTGTTGAGTTTTTAGATTTTGGATTTAGTTTTTAGATTTTGTTTTTACGGGAGGAGAGTGTTACCCCTACTATTTAAATAAATTATTATAATTATATGCTATATTTTTGACGGGTGTGGTCAGCTTAGAGAAAATCCTTTACTTAAAATATAATATTTATATTTAAGTAAGTCTTTACGATTTATATATATATATATAAGTTAAAGGAAGGTAATTTCGTCACCCTAAGCCATTTTTATACACGTTTCCTAATGCTGCCATGTTAATTTTCATATATGCTAATTGACTTTTCGCAACATAACTCAGTAATGCCTATTTGAATAACTTATTAATTTTAATTTTTCTTGCTGATACCAGAAATTTTGGAAGAAAATTAAGCATATCCTCAAATGTAGGTAATTTCGTCAATTCATGTAATCGTTGATGTTAATTTCGTCATAATTGTATGTAATTTCGTCACTCATATTTTACTACTTAGGATTCCTTCTGCTCTAAAATCTAATGGGTAAAAAAAGCAACTTTTCACTCAGCTGAATCAAAATGAAATTTTTATTTAAGTTAATTACATTTAAATACAATTAAATTCCATCAAATCTAATCTAATTTCGCTCCTCTTACTTCTCCTGCTACGATCGATCTCGTTGGCATCTCATCTCCCCTCTTTATCCTATGTTTACCTTTTATTTATTTATTTTATTTTATTATTATTATTATTTTACCTTATTTATTTATTTAATTTTTCTTTTCTCTTATCACTTACAAAACACCTCCCTTTTATTTGAAGAAATGGCTAAATGTCCTCTCTGTGACATCCAAATCTATAATTATGACCACACCATTGTATGCCAGGGAAAATGCAAAAGAAAATTTCACCTTAAATGTATAAAAAACGAAAAATCTATTGGAATAACTACAATTTTAACAACTTTGAAAGTATAACTTGTAACATATGCTTTCAACTTAACGAACAAGAAACAAATCATATAAGTGGAGCGCCGAAAAAGACAGGCCATACAGATAAAGATTTTCAATATTTAAATGAAAATATGCATCAAGTGCTGGACATTTTAAAAAAGATGTCTACACAAATGAATAGTCTTAAAAAAGACAATGAAGAACTAAAAAAGGAAATAAACAATCTAAAAACTCAGATTGCTATCACCAACGACCCCAGACGTAGGAGGATTGACTACACTACACCTCTTGAAATTCGTGAAACTAAAACAGCTGGTGAGACCAAGAAGCAACGGGTTAAGAACTCCTCGGCGCCAACACCATCCCGTCTGGATCTGAGAAACCAAGAGGTGAATCCAATTAAAAGTACAAGTGATGATGAAGAGGACGATTTTACTCTGGTCGTCAAAAGAAAGACGCACGCAGTTCGAAATTTCGCCCGGAAAAAATCTCCGGCCATGAAAGGTTCGAAAATCTCATCTTTCAAAGCATCCACATGGAAACCGATGAAAAGTTTTTTTGTCTCAAGATTGGCGCCTGAAACTACCAAGGAAGATTTGGAAAAATTTCTTAGTCAGGAAAATGGCATAAATACGAGCACGTGTACTCAATTAATAACAAAATATGACACGTGGCAGTCGAGGCTGAAAGCTATGAAAAGCTTAATTCTCCTGATGCCTGGCCATCGGGAATTATAATCAAGCTTTTTCATGGTCATTTGGACGAAAAAACTATAAAAAAACCGATTGATAATCCACGCTCATAGCAAAGAGAGGGACGTGGAAATAATCTGAAGGTGGTGTTTTGGAACTGTCGAGATTTCCAAAACTTCAAACAATCCTTATCTGCGGGTGATTATGACTTCTGGCATCAGTTCGACATAATAGCATTAGGTGAAACCTGGCTCTCAAACCCTGCATTGCAGTTGAATCTAATGAAAGATTATAATACATTCTCGAATCCGGCTGTGAGGGAAAAAACAAGAGGAAGGGCCAGTGGTGGTCTAATGATATTTTTTAATATGTTACTCAATGTTCATTTAATTCAACATAATAATCTCTGGATGTTTGGTATTTATTATAGAGACTTTAATTTTGTCTTAGGTGTAATATATCTATCACCAAAACATGATAGCGAATTTTGTTTAGATTCTTTGCACGATATGATGGAATGTATTAATATTAATAAATTTTCAGAAAACATATTGCTTGTAGGAGATTTTAACGCTAGATTGGGGGAACTCAACCAATTAGACCCTGAGATATTTACACACGCAAATCTTTCTCATGACAGGTCCTCTCTCGATCCTGAAAACACCAGGGGAATTAAGCTGTCAAAATTTATGGAAGCACAGGGATTATTTGTTCTAAATGAAAAATGCTAAGAAATTTAATAAAACAAAGAGATTCACCAATGCTTGATTCGGAATTTTTTGTGTCCGCCATACTGACACGTGGCACCATAATTTTTGTAAATAGGAGTTTCCAAAGGCCCCAAATTTCTACCCCGAAGTAATGCTAACGCAGTTCCAAGGTAGAGGGCTCTGAAGTGAAGAAGGGGTTTTTAGTGGTTACACCACACACGCAGTAATGATGATTAATGTATGGTCTGACCCCCCCCCTCCCAAAAAAGGCCCCAAATTTCAAAACTACTGATGGGTCCTATAATCTTATAATTAAGGGTTTTTAAAATAGTGACGAAATTACGCTCCTCTACCTTATATATAATATCAAAATCGATTAAAATATTTTTTATTATAAATATTATTTTTTCAAATATGAAATAGCGTCAATAGTAATTTTCAATCCATTTTTCTTTCAAAGCAATTTATTTAATGAATTTTATTAGGAAAAATTAAATTTAAAATAAAAATATTATTTAATATACTTCTAATCTATGTGCAATATAAATATATATATAGTGAGAGAGAGAGATAGGTAGATAGATAGATATAATTAAAGAATAGAGGTAAACATGAAACAATTTATTATTTATCTAAATCTAAACTTTAAACAAATCTATAAACTATTTCTTATTAAATTTAAATTTTATTTTTCTATTTTCTCTTAAGAAATTTAAAAAAAACAATTAAAAAGTTAAAAAATTATTTAACTTTAAAATTTATAGAAAAGAATTCGAATTCATTACTCTTATTAATCGAATTAATTTTATTATAATTTATTATTATATAATGATGATAATGTGTTTTATAGAATAGAAAAAAATCTGGATTTTCATCACTAGAGATTAAAAAATAAACTTAATAGATATTAATCCTTAAATAAAAATTATTATTTATTTTCCTATTTTCATTCTTAAGTTGTCGGAAATAGAAGCAAAAAAACTCCTATATGATGATTCCAAACCACCTGAAGAAAATGTTTCATTACCTGAAAACGTTGAAAAATCCATAGAAAAACTTTTATATATACCAGGATTAAATTCAAAAAATGTAAAAACTGCCCTAGTTTGGATTCCTATCCCCTTTTTAAAAATGGAAATATGGAAACAACAGAATTCCCATTTAATGTAAGAAAGAAAAAAAAGGACAAAATGAATTCAAATAAAAAAATGAATTATACTGTGTTAATTTTATTTACTTCCAAGTACATATATATGACATATAATTAGCTGCTAAATGAATATATAAAAATATATAAAACTGGTTAATTAGGATAAAATAATATCCAGAATACACTTCACAATATATAATAGTTTAGCATCATTTTACAAACAATATATAAATATTTATAATTTAAATAAATCTAATTTTATTTTTATTCATTTTATTGTGTAAATTGATATTTTAATAGCCATAATGATAAGATGAATGAATTACACTGCAGTTATATGCAAATATATAAATAAAATAGTCCTGAATTGGATTCGTTGGGTATTTAATAATATTTTAAAATACAATTAAGATCCTAAAATCTGTATTTAAATAGCAAAGTATGTTTGTTTGTTTGTTTTATGTTTTTGTTCGTAGGTCAAAAATAATTCAGTGGATTTCAACTTTGTCTGAACTATCAACTAGCAAATGAAAATAGAATCTCATTAAATGATCATGATCACTCAAATTCCTGTTTTCTTTGTAGTAAAATTCACAAAGAAATAAGAGAAATGAAAAAACCCTATAAAACTAATAATTTGTGTTCACCTTTTAGTAAAAATATTATATGCGCAAGAGAAACCACAGAAATCGAAGGTTTAAAAACAACAAAAAAGTCTAAAGTTAAAGAAACACAAAACGATACAAACGGACAGCCTGTTCAACAAGGTATCAAAGAAAAACAAAACAAAAAACAAAGCATAAAACCAAAACGAAATAAACCTAAAAGTGAAATACAAGAAAACGAACAAGACATTAAACAATTAAAACAAGATAATTCAACAAAAAATAAAACACCTGGATCAAAGAAATCAAAAGCAGAAATCAAAAAAGATAAAATGCAGTGTAATAAATTTTCAACATGTAAAGCATGTCCTCCGACAGTGAAATGTGGGGAGCCTGGTGTTATATGTATACATAATAAAGAAAATATAATAAAAGAAACTGAACATGATGATCCAGACTCTGGAAATGATGTTCCAAATGATCAACAAATTCAAGAGAAAATAGAAGATTTTATAAAAAATAATTTTAAAAATAAATTTCCTGTTGGTGTTATTATTATTAATCCTGCTGAATTATGTAATTCTTGTTTAAAAAATCTTAACAAACAATGTGGAGGAATTCAAAGCAAATCTCAAATAAAGAAGAAATATCAAGAAGAGGACCAAGAATCTAGTGCATCTAGTGAACTTTGCCCTTCATGTTATGAAGAAGAAAATAGATATAATTCACAACGAATGAGTAAACCTAAAGAAGACTACAATCGATCTACTCAGTCACGAAATTATCAAGAAGAATATAAATATGATAAAAAGAATGATAAAAAATCGCATTATAAAAGTTTTGCTAATACAAATGAAATTAATAACAAAAGAAACCCTAGCAAATTTATTTCTCCATCTGAATATGAAAATTGCATATCTTCTTCTTCTTCTTCTTCAGACAATGAAATTAAAGGAGCATATGTGAAAAGAAAGACAATGAATGATGCAACAGATGAAAAAGATGGTTCTGCAAAAGAAAAGCCTACAAAAAAAAGTACTCTTTACCCAAAAGATAATTATGAAGATTACTACGATCCTAAGGAAGAAAATAAACAAATGAATAGAAATCAATCTACCAGGAAAACCAAAAATGACGAGGATTTTTATGAAAATAAACAAATGAATAGAAATCAATCTACCAGGAAAACCAAAAATGAGGATTTTTATGAAAGACCAAAATCATCAAAGAAATATGAATGTTACGAAGATGATATTGAAATCTGTCCGCTTTGTAAAGAACAATTAGAAAAAGATTTAACATCTCCATCATATTCATCATTAAGAAAATCCAAAGTTGTTAAAAATGAATCGAAGAAAAATTTTAAAAATGATGAAAAATATGTAAAAAAACAACAGTCGTATTTTAAATCTGCTAATGATCACTATGATCATGATGTGGGTGATGAAGATCCTAATGAAATAAATATAGGTATTATTCATAAAATTATTTGTCCCCATTGTAAAGAAGAAATTGATTCAAATTTTGCAATAAGGAAAATTAATCGAAATAACAATTCACCGGAATATTCTCGACCATCTATGAAAAGACCAAAGACTAAATACAAAAATAATGTATATTACTTCTATTTTTCTATTTTTAAATTATAAAAAAAAAATTATTTATATTCTCTATTTATTTACAGGCTTTTATTTATAACATGGAAACATTTGTATGCCCTAATTGTAATAATTCTCTGAAAAGTAATTCATCCTTCTCTAATATTCAAATAAATAACGACGAAATTTTAAAGGAAAATAATAATAACATCTATAAAAGGGTCGAATCAGATCTACAAATTAAAATAGATAATGTTGATTTGTGGAACAACTTTGTCGATAAAGTAGAAAATAAGTAAGTAGAATAATATATATATATTAATTAATAAGTTTTATTTAAATTTGTTCAATAAAGTATTATATATTTTATATTTTTATTAATATTAATGCAATGAATTGGTATATTAATCTTTTGTTAATTTTCTATTTAAAAATTAGAATTCAATTAAACCAGAAAAACATAAAATTGTAAATCATTTAAAATCATATTGGTTTTAAAAATTAATTTCTCTAAAGATAGTTGAGAAAGGCACTGCGCTAGCTGTCTGAGACTGGCGTCCTCTTTTTTCCCGTCACTATACATTTTAGTCGTTCCTAGTAGTTCAATTAGCACTTATATGGTCAGATAAGGTTAAAAACTAAATTCAAGACCAATTGAAAACGGGCGGTTGTTAGCCCAAGGACGCGATGGAAAATTAGGATAATGTTGAAAAATGAAAAAACATTACCCAAAATAATTTTGTTTTACCATTTTCTAAGAACTTTTGGAATTATGCTTGTTACTTTTCAATTTCCTCATATCCCTCCTTATAAAGGGTGATTCATTTAGAAATACTTTTTTTAAAACTAAAAAAATAATAAAAAAACAAATTTATCGGGTTATCTTTACTATCATACAAACAAACAATTCTTTACCAATTTTTAAAGATTATTTCTTTCAAATGTTGTCCGAAACTGCAAATAACATGTTCCATTCTGCAGTTCCAATTTTCGATGACGCGCATTTCGAGTGATATTCTGCGAATACCTCAAGTAATGTTGGCTTCCATTTGTGCAATCGTAAGTGGCTCCAATTCTTGTTTGAGCTGAATTTTGTGTGCTTTTAAGCAAGATCCTCAAGTAAAATACGCCAAGTTGTTGAATACAAGCCAAACAGTTGCGAACCATGCCGAATCGATTCTTTGCTGTCATCTGTACACTCTCAATCACAGCCGAAATATTTTCTTCACTACCTGAGAGATGTGTTCTATTTGCTAGTATGTTATATAATAATCTAAATTGACTTTCCTAGCTTTACTAGAAGTCAAGATTACTCGTGTTATTTACAGAATACCACTACAAATGTTCGGACTCGTCATGAAAAATTCGAACTTCAGAATGGACCATGTTATTTGTAAATTTGTTTATTTTTTATTTTATTTTTTTTATTTTTAAAAAAAGTATTTCTAAATGAATCACCCTTTATAAGGAGGGATATGAGGAAATTGAAAAGTAACAAGCATAATTCCAAAAGTTCTTAGAAAATGGTAAAACAAAATTATTTTGGGTAATGTTTTTTTCATTTTTAAACATAATCCCCTTCAAGATCGACACATTTTTTCCAGTTTTTTTACCACTTTTTTAAGCCAACTTAAAAAGTAGGATTAGAGTTCGCTTTTAAAAACCCACTTTTTGGGCTGATCTTTTGTTTCTGAGTAATGTATCTATGTGTCTTACATTGTTATGTTTCAACGCTCTAACTCGTCGGAATTGGGACATAAAAGCGCCTAACCAGCACACAATTGGGTTTAAGCTCAACTGAGAACAAACGCCGCTACATTTTGCTGAAATTTTTTTCAAACCCAATTTTTCATGCATAATTGAAAAGACTACCTCATCTATTTCATGCACTCGAAATCATATCATCGATTTTATTAATCTCAAAGTATATTCAAATAAAATTTAAAACCTTAAAAATTTATTTACTAAAAAATTAAAAATAAAATAAATAATTAAAAAAAAATTAAGTTACAGTGTTTTATTTATAAATGCACTAAAAACTAGAAAATAATTTTTCTCTTAGCCTCAATAAGTATATTCTTCTTCATGATGGGGTTGTACAATTGTCCGCCTACTTAGCACTTCAACAACAATGGTCTAGATACTTTTAATAAAGTGCCTAATTAAAATGAATTAGTTAATTTTCTAGGGATCTCTCAAATTAAACGCTTGCATTTAATTTAATTTAATTTAATTTTATGTTTATGTTTATGTTTATTGCAAATTTAAATTGTATCTTAATTTAGTTAATTTTCAATATAAAATCTTTAAATTCAATTTATACCTTAATTTTGTCATCATTTTTAATTCCAAGTATTTTATTTGAGAGATCCCTAGAAAATTAATTAACTAATTTATTTCAATTAGGCTCTTTATTAAAAGTATCTAGACCATTGTTGTTGAAATGCTAAGTAGGCGGACAATTGTACAACCCCATCATGAAGAAGAATATACTTATTGAGGCTAAGAGAAAAATTATTTTCTAGTTTTTAGTGCATTTATAAATAAAACACTGTAACTTAATTTTTTTTTAATTATTTATTTTATTTTTAATTTTTTAGTAAATAAATTTTTAAGGTTTTAAATTTTATTTGAATATACTTTGAGATTAATAAAATCGATGATATGATTTCGAGTGCAAGAAATAGATGAGGTAGTCTTTTCAATTATGCATGAAAAATTGGGTTTGAAAAAAATTTCAGCAAAATGTAGCGGCGTTTGTTCTCAGTTGAGCATAAACCCAATTATTTATTTTATTATATTATAGATTTCGGAAAAACTTCTAAGAGATGTCCCGAACGATATTCATTTGTTGATAAACGACCACATTTAAACTCATTTACCCAATTGAAAATAATAACAAACACAGAACCAGATACCCCATGATTTTCATCCAACTCGGTTTAGAGGTTATTTGTTTCTTTCCATTTTTCTAAATAAACATAAGCTTTATTCATCAATCTACTGTTGCAATTCCCATCTCTCTCACGTCTCTTCGTATTTTATCCACCCACCGCGTCCTTGGTCTCCCCACCAATATATTTTTCGCCATTCTTTCCTCTCTCATGCTAGCCACGTGCCCTGCCCATCGCAGCCTTCTCGAATTTATAATTCTAACTATATCTGGAGATACATAGAGGTCATGCAATTCCTCGTTATACAGTCTCCGCCATTCCCCGGTGACCTCATCTTTCTTTGGCCCAATGCTTCCCAGATCCTATTCTCAAATACTCTAAATCTACTCTCGTCTCCTAAGGTCATAGATCATGCCTCACAACCATTTAATACAACCGGCAAAATAATTGTTTTATAAATTTTTATCCCCTTTGATAATAATTTTGACGCGATAAGCCGCTTTACTGCATGATAACCGGATTCTTTAGTATTTGATGTCTTAAATGTAAATAGTTTGATAATTTTGAAGTAGTTGATTTTTGTTGAATACATAATGAACATAAAATTCCTTAAATAAAATTATTTCTTTTTTGTTACTCTTTAGCAGATTTCCTGAATTCCAAAATTCATGTTAAAAATTTATTTTACAAATATCAATTTTAAAAATGTTCTATTTTAAATAAAAATAAAATCCTCTCATTTTAATATTAGCGATTATGCTTGAATTGATTTTAATATTCATTTATTGTAATGTTTTTATTGAACACAAAGATAAATATAAATATAACAAAAATGTTTATTTTTGTTTTAATCAAATGTTTTTTTTATGAAATCTATCAATTTTTCATTCTAATGAAAAGTTAAAATTGATAAATGTGTCCTTAACATTTAAATAATAGGTAATTGAACTGTAACATTTAATTTTAATTGATTAAGTTTTAATTTTTAAGATTTTTTCTATCCAATATTCTTATTTGTACTTTGAAATTTTAACAAAGAATAATCATAATCTAAACTACTCTGATATTTTTCCTATTGATATATTTTAATTCATTAATTAAAAATATCGAGAATAAATATAATATATAAAATTATTACATTGAATGAAATTATATAATTGTATAGAATCACTTTTCATTGAGTAAAAAAAAGGGGAGGTAACTCTTCGAATTTTGCATTGTTTTTACAAATGGAATAATTTTAATAAAAAAAACTCCCAATCAGTGGAAGTTTTTAATGTCAAATTTTAATAATACATTTTAATTAATAAATTATACTTTTATTTAATTAATTTAATGATTTTGAAATCTAGCAAAGATGTAAAATAAAATTATTATATAGTATAATAATAGTTTGATCCGAATTAATAAAAATAATATTACAAAAAATATCTTGAAAAAAATATTAACCAATCAATATTTGTTAAATTTTTTTTAGCATTCTAGAAAAAGAAACTAAACTTATCAAATCAATTAATATGAAAAATATTGATAACGATTAATAATCAAAGGTAAATTTTAAATTTGCCATTAAAGTTTTTATTCCAAAATTTCAAAATTGTTTATAATAATTAATATATTATATATTTACAAATCAATATATGAGGCGTTAAAAATAAAGAATTAATTTAAGAAATCATACTTTTTGGCTTAACATTTATATTTTAAATATGTTAAATTATTATATATGAAGAAATCTTCGAATATTGTTATAATTTTTATTCAATTTACATTTATAATTTATTTGAATATGTATTAATATATTTAATAACTTATTATTATTACCTTTCAAATATGATAAATTGTTTATTAAATTAAAAAATATATTTTAATATAAACAAACAAAAGACTATTCCTTTTAATAATAATCAGCAAAGAATACAAATTACGATAATTATGATAATTATCGGAACCCATGCACCCAATAATTTGAAAAAAAAAAATAATATTTAAAAGCGTCTCGAAAGAGCAAGCAAGAGTGAATGGTATTATAGGATAGGGGACACTGATATTAATGAATGTATAATATTAAAAAATATTAAATATTATTACAGGGTGGGGGGGCAGAAACACCTATCCGATTTCAAAACGTTATAAAATTAAAACCACTCAGCTTGTCAAAAAATTTATTTTATTAACATGTCGCAAATTTTATGCCATTTTTAAATTTAAGTTTTGAAAAGCACATCAATCAAATGTCGTCCTTGGGAGCGGATACACTGATTTAGGCGCTCGCGGTAGCCTTCCATGACTTTCACCGTCATTTCCACAGGAATTTCTTCAATTGCCCGAGCAATTTCCTTTCGTAAAGCAAGAAGGGTCCTTGGTCGATGCTGGTAAAACTTCGATTTGAGGTCACCCCAAAGGAAGAAGTCACATGGAGTGAGATCCGGTGAGCGCGACGGCCAGTCAAGATCACCTCTCAGAGAAATGAGGCGACCTGGAAACATTTCCCTGGCGACTTCTTTTTCAATGCTGAACCCGCCTGTCGAAAATTTGTCACCCACACTAATCGTAGCGTGATGTGGAACAGGATCATGACGCCCGAGTCCGAAATGAATTCGAAAAGCACGTTGTGTAGCAATTATCGAACCGCCGTTTTCGATAAACCGCTCAATAACAAAAGCACGATGTTCACCAGACCAAGACATGTTGACTACTGACAAATGGCATAAAACCTCCTTTCTAACGGTTTTTACCCCACTACTCTACCTGCTCCCTCTTCTGAGATAAAGGGATTTGAAATACGATAGGTTTTTCTGCCCCACCCTGTAAGTTAAATATTACATTGAAATTTAATTAAAATAGACATTTTTTTCTTTCAGGATTAAAATATTTTCCTAGAAATGAATCAAGATTGTGTATTAAAGTTATCAAGCACAATGTAAATATCAACATAATAATTAGATTATTAAAATGTTAAATTCAACATTCAAAAAAACCTGCTATAATAGAAATTTTTTTGATTTTCCTGTTAAAATTTAAGAAAATTCTGAAAAAATTAAGTGATATTAAAATCGTGATTAAAAAATTATAATATGCAGTAACATTTATAATTAGTATATATGTAATAGTTTTTTCGGGATTCCCATTAAGTTCAAAATTTGAAAAAGTAATATTCTAATATTTAATTTTTTAGAATTTCTATTTTTTTTTAATGACTTTCGTCACTATTTTCCTGATATTAATATATTCTAACCTATCCACTTCGCGGTTTCTATTAGCCCTTTGCAATTTTTCTTTTGTACAATTCTCTAGTAATTCTAAACATTCCTCATTGAACCATGGTTTATGCTTTTTTGTTATTTATAAAACGTATACTATTTAATGTTGCCATTTTAACATTTGTTTTTATTTTGTCCCATATTTTTTCCTGATCTTTCGTCTCGTCATTTTCTTCAAGATTCAAACTACTAAATCTAATTTAGAAGTTTAATTTATGTTCTTCGTTTTGAACCTTTATAAATTCCCTTTTTGGTTAATTAGATCTAAATTTATATTGGGTGCCATTTTTCAGCACATTTAAATATGGTATTTGAACATTAAATTTAAGCTCTCTAACACTAAAAAAATATCATGAACATTTTTTAAAATAATTCACTAGAATATAATATATTGAACACTAAAAAAGTGGTTGCACATTAAAATAAGCTTTCAAACATTAAAAAAATCTTTGAGCACTAAAACAATTTTAGGAACAATACAATTCTATTTAGGAACAATAAAATAAAATTAAAACACTAAAACTTGTTCCTCACAATCACATTTTCAAAAAGTAACTTCTGAATTAATCTCGCAATATAATTCATTAAATGAAAAGTGGGAGTCATTTGAGGAATATGAAAAATTCAATTTTGGAATTTGGGTTATTACGAATTCCGCAATGGAAAATACAAGTAGTTGAACCTGTCCTTCATTTGGCAAAGATTATATATGCAAACATATTTTAGGCATGAAAATTTGATTGAAAATAGTAACTGTTCCACAAGAAGCAAAAATTGTTCCCATTGGTCAGAAACGAAAACGTGGTAGACCGGCTAAATCAACAAAAGCACTAATAATTGATTAAAATTAATTTTTTATGTTCCTATATGCACGACACCCTTAAAGGGTATAAGTGTGTTTCGATTATAAATAAAAATGTTCTTATATCTATAATAGTCTATGTCAGAGGTTCTTAAACTTATGTACTCCGCGAACCCCCAGTATTATTTTTATATATTTACATATAAATGAATAAGAACATACAATAACACCCACCTTTCTCAACCTCTCCTATGTGAATAAAATTAAACAAAATATAAGGTGAATCCTACACATTTTCGATTTTAAAATATTTTCAATGTTCATCTATATTGTCCTTCCTCTCAGATATAAATTAATGAACTCTTATTTTAATAACCAGCAAATTTATATAATGTTTAAAAAAATAATTTTAATAGTTAATGGCAATGTTTTAATGTGCGAATGAATATTTTTATTGTTAACGTAATTTAATCTGCAAAGAATCTAATTTAATGTTTATTTTGACCATAATTTGATGTGCAGCTGGTTAGTGTGCAAGTACTCAAATTTAATGTTCAAATCAGATTTTTTTAATGTTTATTTCTCAATGTGCAAATCTCCTATTTTAGTGTGGAAATAACCTATTTAAGTGTGCCATTATATTTATCCCATTTATATTACGCATCGAGAACGGTTCTCTCCATTTTATAACAAGCAAAAATGATCCGAATCACAATTTTCCCCTCTATATACCCTGACGTCCAGAATATTAGACTGGCGTCTCAAATCTAGCTGAACATCATCAATTTGATTACATTTTTTCCGTTTCGATAGTTCCATGTGCCCTTATGGACATCTCTAACAAAGTCTAAAATATGAGCTTTTAATTCCTAAATCTTTTGCGGACCCAGTTATCGTCGCTTGCTTCTTGGAGGCTCTCTTCCTATATATGGACGAAAAATTATCAGCTTCCAAATTTTGGCATGAAAAATCTAATATAATAATATAATTTTATTATTATCGTAATTTGGGACCTGATCTATCATGACTTCTAATTCCTCATAAAATTTATCTTTAATTTCCCCCTCTTTATTCTCTGCTGGTGCATGTACATTTATTAGTCATATTATAAATTTTGGCCTTGAGTACTGAAATGGATATCTTATCATTTATGAGCAGCATTTATTGACAGCTGTCAAGTGATTTATTCTCAGTTTGGTTTGGCAATTCATCATGAATAGACTCACGCCTGAATAACGCTTGGGAATAATGCAATTTTATTTCGAAAATAATGGTTCTGTGCGGAATACGTATCGTGCACTACGTCCATTTTATCGTCGACAAAATCGTCCATCAGAGCAGTTAATTCGATTAACCACGTTCACTCTTATTGATAACTCGCATCCCCAGAGATGCCGTACGGTGCGTACAGAATAAGCTATTGCTAATGTAGAGCGTAGCATTGAGGAAGACCCGAATGAGTCCATTAGCCATCGAGCACAGGAATTACTAACTTTTTCATTCCTGAATTGAGTTGTTCAAATCATGATGTCCAGGAGCTGTGGTTCCAAAAAGACGGCGCAACATGTCACACAGCTCGTGCCACAATCGATTTATTGAAAGACACGTTTGGTGACGTTTTGGACCTGTGAATTGGCCTCCAAGATCTTGTGATTTAATACCGCTAGACTACTTTCTGTGGGGCTATGTAAAGTCATTGGTCTATGCGGATAAGCCACAAACGATTGACCATAATCCATCGTTGTTTTATTGCAATTTAAAATTCTATACCTCTAAAAGAAACACCCTTTATAAGCTAAGTACATTCCAAGTTCCTAATTTTAAGTTTTTCATTTTATTTGCCCTAATCTCTCTGTATTGTGGTTGATGATTCATGATTTATATTTTGTGGTGAAGAGAAGTCACCTCTTCGTCCAAATCCCAATTGAAACAACTCAAAATTAATTATGATTCACTTATCTAACAATAATAACAAATAAAAAAAGGAAATATAATCTTTTTTTTTGTGAAACTACAATATTTTACATTAATATGTAAGGTATATGTTTGTCATTAATTCATATGTATATTTCAAAAGCATTTTTAGTTTGTAATAATATAGATTTTAATAAGATTCCCAAATTTATTATATTAATTTTAAGAATTAAATGTTTGTATAAATACAATAATATACAAAAAAAATTGAACATCTTTTAGTGATTCTATTCGAGATCTAATGCATTTCTTAATCAAAGAATTTGAATATTTTGAAGAAACAATAAATGAAAGTGAAATTTTTATTTCTACATACCATAGGAAAAAATTGAAGAAATACGAATCAAGTAAGATCAAGTTATATATATATAGAGAGAGATATATTTATAATAGTTATCTAAAAACAATGAAACAACTGAAAGTTTAAATTTCAGAAATGCTGGTTTACTGTCTGATTTTGAAATTTATGAAAATTTTAAATAATAATATTAAGTTATAATTTTTTTTTAATTAAATTAATTGTTATAAATATAAATTGTATATAAATAGAATATGAAATTATTTATAATTCCATAATAATTTGATATACTAAAAATTGAATTGTTTTTTTAAGAGAGAATAATGAGTAAAAAGAAAAAGCATACGAATTCGTATCAATATAAAAAAATTAAAAATTTACAAGTTCAAACTTATATTACATCATCAATGATTGAAGCAATGGAAAAAAAAGTTAAAACATTTTTTAAATACATTTATTTATTTGCCCTTTATTTATTATTTATAATGAGTCTTTTTTAATAGATAGTTTATATAGAAACATCTGATAACGCTTTAAAGGAAAATAAATCTCAGGACATCTCTTTAATTAAATTTTGGAGTGGTCCCAAAAAGAAACCTTCTGGTATGATATGAAAATGTTATATCTATATACAGGGTGGACCAAAAGTCGGGTAACATTTCAAATGGTTATAAAAAATACAAAAAGAGATATGAGAGAAAATATGTTTATTTATTATAAAAGTACAAATATCAGGGTTTTATTTTTTAAAAATAACGTCGTCCAAATGTGCCCCTTGTTTAGTTTGGCACCCCTAGTGCGGAAATTTTCCATCACCGCCTGACAAGTGTTTGGAGAAATGTTCTGAGTTTCCTCGCGTATATTTTCATTTAATTCTTCAGTAGACTGAGGGTTGTTATTAAAAACTTTACTTTTGAGGTATCCCCAAAGGAAAAAGTCCGTTGGTGATAAATCCGAGCTGCGGGGTGGCCAGTTAATGTCACCTCTTTTAGATATGACTTTTTGCTCAAAAATGTGCTCCGCTGAACGACGCCATGGCACTGAATTCCAACTAGCCGCTCTCGCGTTTAGTAACACCCCCCCCCCCCCACATATCCCCCGCAATTCGAAGCAGCGCTCGATTCAAATGTTACCGGACTTTTGGTCCATCCTTGTATTTTAAAGATATAGATATATAGGGGAAGGTTGGCTAAGTCGTATCCATTAAGCAAAATCTGGAATTTAATAGACCTCGAAATGTTTATTTAGAAATAAAAATATCAAATCAAAATAAAAAAAATTATCTATTAAAAAAAAACCTTTCAATACACAAGAAATATTCTTAAAAAAAGAGAAAAGCACACAGGTGTCTTAAGAGGTACCATTGAAGAAATACAAGTAATTTTCTTGACTTATTAATTATTTATATGATATTATTTACGAACAGATGTGACAAAAATAATTATTTGTTTTTGTTTGACTGATGCATAAAACATTTATATTATATTTTGAGAACTGGATCATATTTTCTTCTCTTATATTATATATATATATATATTTATATATTATTATATAAATAATATATGAAGAAATTACATAAATAATGTATATTTTTTGGCAGAATTCTAAACTCATGAGTTTTTATCAATGTTACCTATAAAAGATATTGCTGACCTGATAGTATTCTACCATGACAGTAGTTTGAAATATTTTGCACTAAATATTCAATATGTGTGAAAAACATTCAGGGATAATCAAATATCTAGTTTTGATTTCATTTTTTTAAAAAATTATAGCATTAATTTTCTAATCAATAATAAAAATAGTTGTTTTGTTGAAATTGGAAAATTTTTAAACTTTTCAATGTTATCAAGGCCTTCGATTAACAAAAAAAAGAAGAGATTGTCAAATTCTAAAGAAATTGAAAGAAAAGAAACAAATTTTACATCACTTAACTTTGGAAGCCAACAAATTTTTAAATGAACTGAGAGAGATTGATCAATGTTTATTAAAAGATCAAAATATTAACATTAATTTAAATTGGAACAAAAAAAAAGTAATAACAAGTTTTATTTATTTAGTTATTTCTTTTAGAATATAGGTATATTTGTAGTTTACATGGGAAATTTTAAATAATAATTATGATAAGTATAAGCAGTGGCGCAACCAAGATTTGATCCTGGGGGGGGTTGACTAGCCGCTCCCCCTCCCCCTCCCTCCGAGCTCTCTCAAAAAACAAATTTTCATTAAGATTTTTTTTTAATTTAAATATTTAAAAAAAATTTTGTAAATGAAACATCGATTTTATAAAATCTGGCAAAAAAATTTAATTTATGTATTTTACTTACTCGTATTCACAGTTTTAGAAAGAAAATATTTTTTTTGCAGCTATAAGTAGATATCATTTTAGCTTTCCTCATGGATAGCTTATACGATGGTATACATATACATATACTAAATATTAATATATATACATATTTATGACCTATTTATCGATGATAAAAAAGCTAGCTTTCATACCCATTGTTATTGTTTAATTATATTCATTGTTCTCATTTGAAAATTGAATGAGTCTCATTAATAATATGAAACAGGGGTGATCATTTTTTTACTATCTCGCCAGAGATAGTATTGCGATCACGAAAATTTTCGATGTTGAGATTTTGATGTTTTTATACGTTTTGAAGGTTCCTGAATCATTTTCACTAAGGTTGAGGAAAATGTCTGTGTGTGTGTGTGTATGTATGTAGACAAGATTACGCAAAAACGGCTTGAGCTAGAATGATGAAATTTGGTACATGGGCATTATTCAAAATTCATAGTTTTGTGACCGTAAAAATAAAGATATATGTTTGATAATTTTTCACTTGATTAATAATTGTATAAAACTGTTATGTCTAGAATTTCAGCTTGATTTATTTGCTGAAAGTACCAGAATTAATTTTTTAACACTGCAAATCTCACGCGCCAACACGTGACGTGGTGCCATCAACAAAGAGCCAAACATGCGCTGGTTCAAAAAATATTATTTATTAATTTTAATTTATAATTTAATTAATTTAATTTAATTTAAATTAATATTTGTTATTTAATCCAATTCAAATTTGCGAGATAGTCGAGTGGAGACACTCCAGATTTTTTATCAAAGGGTAAAACGAAAGTTCGGTATTTCTTTGACAGAAAAAACAACTTAATTAATTAATTAACTTTAAATATTTAATGAACAATTCACACAATCGATGTCTCAAAATATTGTTTCATTGTTATGGCGATTATTATAAAATATATATAGCTTAGCACAGTAATCAAGTTGCCCGAAAAACCAAAAAAATGTTATCGTACTATTATGCTTGGCCGGCCGCATGCGAATATGAAACATATTTAACATATGAAACATTTATTTTATTATTTATTATTTTATTTAATAGTGTTTTAATAAAAATGAAAGATTAAATTATAAAATTGAAAAATCCATCAATTATTCCAATCTGAAAATTCCCCTTAATAGATTTTTAAATTTAATAATATATTTACAATATAGTTTTATTAATTTTTATGATTATGTTAAATTGTAATTTATAAATATTATGTATAATTTTTTTTATCAATTATATTGAAAGGTTAGGTCAATAATTTACAAATATAAATAATATTTAAGAATAATATTTTTGATTATTATGAAATATAATTATATCAAATAAACTTTGACTTAATTCCTGTTTATTTTTATAACGTTTGTTTTATTTAATATTTTTTTAATAGTGGAACACTGGATCAATCCAGATAGTATTAGTAAAATTTACATTAACTTTTTAAATAATTATATTTCTTAATGTAATTTTTTTTAGGTAAAAACAAATTCATTGACTGATTTTATCCATTTTACAAAATCATATATCCATGAATTGTATAGGAATTATTTTGAAATCAAGCAAAACGAAAATAAAATTAATTTTATGAGAAATTCTAAATCGTAAGTATGATTTTAATATTATATAAAAATAAAATATATTAATAATTAATTGAATATAAATAATTCATAAATAAAGAGATCATTATACCGATGAAATAATTACATTAAAAAATGTAAAAAATAAATATGAAACCGATAATTTAATTTTGTTGAAATCAATTGAAGAACTTGAAATTAAAAATAATCATTTTGCTGAAATAATAGATAATTATAAAAATGAAATTGAGAAATTAAAATTGGATAATCATTTGAAAAACGATATGGAAAATTTACAGATAAGAATCAATGAAAAACAAGAGGATTATGAAAAAATTAAACTAATTTTAAATAAAGATGCTGATTTTATTAATAATTTACAAATAGAAATAGGTAAATATTTAATTAAATTACTAATTAGCAGATTTAAAGTAAATATACAGTTTTATTTTAATTTAAAAAAATAATTTTTTGAAAAATTAAAATAAAATTCAATATAAACTAATTTAGTGGGAGTAAACCTCAATGAATACCAATAGATGAAAGAGAATAAGGAAAATTTAATGCCAGTAACTATAATATTTTTACCGACCGACGATAGTAAGGGAGGTATTGTTTTCACACCAAATTTCACATGTGGAGATTTTTACATATCTCCACGAATCATGCATTTTCTTAACAGAAAAAAGTATTTTTAGCGTGATGTCTGTCCGTCCGTCCGTATAGATGTGTACATCTTGAACGTTTCAACGGATTTGATGAAATTTGGTATATTTACTTAATGCATCAGTATGATGAATCGATCAACTTTAGGTGCAAATCCAGAAACCGGAAGTGGTAATATTAGCGATCGACGATAGGAAGGAAAGGGTTATTTTCAAACCAAATTTCACATGAGGAGATTTTTTACATATCACCACAAATCATGCACTTTGTATTGGTTTTATCCTCGAGAAAAATCATCTTTATTAGTTTTTTCTTAATTTAAAATTATATGACGTCATCCAGCCATTCATGATGTCACACCTGGTCTTACATATATATTATAAATAAAATAAAATTAAAAATATGTATGTTCTATGCCTATCTGTTTTTTATTACATTAATAGATATATTAAAATTATTTGAAATTGTTTCTGTAGCTGGAAATTAATTTACTTCAAACCGTCGGTCGGTTCGGACCTGGCCACAGATCAACTTATTTCTTAAAGAACTAGACAAGGACAATTATTTTTGTTTTTCAATTTTTAATTAGATTTTAGAATTGTATGAGAATAATAATCTTTAAAAAAAATCAAAGAAGAAGCTATTTATAAATAATTGTTTTAAACACAAATTTTTTTGTTACAGTTGATAAAAATATACAAATTTCAACCTTAGACAAAAAAATTAAAAATTTGATGATGGAATTAACACAAAAAAATGAACAAATAAGTGAAATAGTGAAATCGAAAAATTCAATAATTGAAAAATATCAAGATATCTTTCATAAGAAGATTGAATTAGAAAATATTATTAGTATGAAAAATGATAAAATGGAAAAATTAATTTTGGATAATCAAAATGAAAAGAATAAATTATTAAAATCAATGGAAATGTTAGAATATGAAAAAAATCAAACAATAACTAATTATAAAAATTGTTTAATGAAAATAGAAAAAATGGAATGTTCATTAAATGAAAGTGATAAAAATGCAACTCATTTGAAAACAACTATCAAAACATTAAATGATCAAATAAAATGGTATAAATTTTTTGTCAACGGAATAGCATCCAGTGAAAAAATTAAACCTTATAAATCAGATTCAAAAATAATCAGTCAGTTGAAAAGTACCTTATTAACAAATCCAATAGAAAAACGTTTGTTTCATTTGAATTATAAACTAGAAAAACAAAAATCTGAAAATGTTTTAATATGTAAAGAAAGAGAAACATGGAAAATTCTTGAAAATAACTTAAATTTAAAAATAAATAATTTATTAGTTGAGAAAGAAAATTTAGAAATGGAATGGAAAACAAAATTTGATGATTTAAAGTTTGAAAATGATAAATTAAGGGAGCGTTTATATGAAAATGATGCGAAATATATAAATTTAAGAAAAGGTAAATAATTTTTGCTATAAACCTTTTAATATTCTATATATAGAAGATTATTATATTCTAGATAAAGTTTTTCCCGTCTATCTACCGAACATTTTTCACATTTATTTAGATATTTTTTAAAACAATATTTATTAAAAACAAACGCGTTTACTAGAATTTAAATAAATCGATAATATTTCATATCAATTTCATAGATTGAGTTTAAACAACCGACGGACGATTTGAAATAAATCAATTTCCAATATACATGCATATATATAAAAAGATATTTTAAAAACTTGAATTCAAATGACTAAATTATATTATTTTGGTTTTTATTTTTAATTTAATTTCAAAATTATTAATTACTACTATATTTTAAGTGAAATATTTTCCGACAATGAATATAAAATTAATACTTTGTAAATTACCACCTCCGGATATACACTAAAAGTTGATGAATTCATATTACTGATATCAAAATCCGTTGAGCAGTTTAAGCAATACACGTACGGACACACAATGGACAGACGGACGGCGGACACACATCATAATAAAAATACTTTTTTCTGTTAAGAAAATGCATGATTCCTGGAGATATGTAAAAATCTCCACATATAAAATTTGGTGTTAAAACAATACATTCCCTTCCTAATTATCTTTAAAAGAAATCCTGAAACAATATATACGAGGGCAGATCAATAAGTCCGTGACTTTTTGAATTTCTCGTCTTTTAAATGAAATGGCAATACTGCTCATGTCAGCAGGCAACTATCAGCTGACACCTGCCTAAATTTGAACCAACTGGGTTTTTAGTTTTTGTTTGACGTCCATTAATATTTGAATACCTCGTGATTTGAGAAGAAAATGGAAGAAAGTGAATTTCCTTGAAAATCTATGAAATGGGCTACGAAATGCTCCCTCATTCGTCCCATTCTCCGGATTTAGCCCCGAGTGACTATTTCTTGTTTCCAAACCCGAGGGGATTTGAGAGCAACGATGAAATCATCTCACAAACAAATCTATTTTGATATCATTGACAAATCTTTTTGTTTGGGAGGAATAAAAAAAATTTGGAGAAAAGTTGGACGAGCTCAAAGGAGACAACGTTGAAAAATAAAATAAATTTTTATACAAAATCCTGTGTTTTATTCATAAAGTCACGGATTTATTGATTTATTCCCTCATAGATTATTTATCCATTTTAATTAATATAATTTTTATTAAATAGAATTAACGAAATCAAATTCAAATGAAAGTTGGAACTTAAAAGAAAATGAATTCAATTTCAAAATTAGTCAAAATGAATTACAGCTAATGAAAAATAGTGATAATCAATTAATAAATAACATAGATCCCATTACAAAAAGTAGTGAATATAATTTAAATTACAGTCATCCATCAGAGAATATAATACAAGCAAAAACGTAACTATCTTGACAAATCTATGATATGTTAAAAATTTTTACGAAAACTTTTTCTAACTCTAAACTCAATTGTTATCAAAAATTGATTTTAAGATCCTCGAGTGATGATACTCAATATAAAAATTATTGTAAATTACCAAGCGAGATAAATATCATTCAAAGAAAAATTGATGGTTTATTAAATCAAATTCAAATGAATCAAAATATTAATAAAACTTCTTTAGTGTATTTATGATTTTTATTTTTTTTTTTTACTTAAAAATAATTTTATAGATAAATAAATTAAAATAATTTTATGTTTATTATAGAGTAAATGAAAGATTAATTAAAGATATTGAAGAAAAACTTTTATCATCCAAATCTTCATCATCTGTTATTCCCGAAGAAGACTTAGGCTTCGAAGAGATAATTCAGAAATTAATTACAGCAATTAAATTAATTTTAAATGAACAGGAAAGAAATACAAAATATATTTTGGAAATTAAGAAATTTGAAAAAATGATTGAACACTTAGAATTAGAATTGGTAGATCATTTGTTTAAATTATAACTCTAGTTAACATGAAGTGTTTCCAAGTTTGAAAGTTTGTTAATTTTCAAAATACAGGGTCTGGCAGGGAGGTGTTACGTTTTAGAGTTCTCCATAAGAGGAGGGCTAGCGCATGCGCAAAGGTTCATATACATTATTATTTGCCATTTCTGTAGTCATGGAGCCCATGGAGCCATAGATGGCCATAGACCATCCGTTAACAGACCTGGACACGCAATGTTATTTTCTGAAACAGCGTTTTGCGCTATCTGGCGGTGCTAAACCTTAGAAATTTTTTTAAAAAAGGGGGTGGGGGCTTGTGGTACGTTTTTTATGGGTACCCATAAATAAAGGGTGCCATTTTTCGGCCCATTAAAAAATGTATTCAGCACGACAAATTTGGTAATGCAAGCGGCAAAAAAATATACAACAACAAAAAAATTGATAAAACGACAAAACGTGTAAACGAACGACAATTAATGTAATTTCACATTAAATTATGTATTGGCACTACAAATTGTTGTCGGGATTTAAAGTCAGGACAGAACTTAAGTAGTTCTATGTTTCAAGTATGGAATATACTTTCCTAAATGGAAATAGCCCCCCGCCTTCTGTCCCGACTTTGAATCCCGACAACACTTTTTCGGTCGTGTCAAGGCGGGGGTGGGTTTCCATTAGGAAAGTACATTCCATACTTGGTATATATATCCTTACTTAAGCATACAGAAAACAGGTAGAGCGCACGTAACAGTATTGGTATGGAATTGGTAGAGTGCTTTGTTTTGGTAAAGCACACGCTACAATATCACTACTTATTAAGAGCAAATACATATGGGCCAATTACTATTACTGGGAACTATACTAAAATGGTTCAACAAATTCAGAACGAGAGGAACAGTGAGACCTGGAACAGTTCGGGGAGGTGTTCGGACAGTTAGAACACCAGAAAACATCAGGAGTTCGATAAGCTGTGGAGACCAGTCCTCGGCGTTCAGAGGTACAACAAGGTCGCTTTGCTCATTTCAGACCACGGAAAAGTAATTACTTGAGAAATTCCCCTTGTTATGCCTCAAAGGTGTATGGACAATTTCTTCCCTCGCCTGCAGCAATGACTGGACAAGAACGGCCGCCATTTGGATGATGTCATTTTACGCATTTAAATTGCAATACATTGTTGTTATGTTTTATGGTTATTATAATGTTTCAGAAAAATAATAATTGAAGTTTATTTAAAAATACCTGTGTTAGTATGTTTTGAAAAGTGTAATACCTCCCTGCCGAACCCTGTACATGACTAAATCTACAGAATTGGTTTTGATTTTTTTTTTAATATCATCTTAAATAAATTATCTCTAATCTTGTAAATGAAAAAATGTATTAATTAATGTGAGAATAACTTTGAAAAGAAATAGAAAATTTTGAAATAAGTAATATTAATATACTTATATAAAAATAACTACTTGAATAAAAATAATTATATTGAAACTAAAAATAATTCAAAACTAATCTCATTTAACAAGTTTTAAGACAAATAATTTACTTTTTAATTTAATTTAAGGTTAAAAAATCGGAAATAATAGATTATTTACAAAATGAATTAAAAAACATTTATAAATTTGTGGGTGTTGATGAAAAATCCAAATTATCAGAAGCAATTGAAATAGAAAAGGCTTATGAAAATAATCAAGTAAATTTTTGAACCAACAAAGCTATCATTGATTATTAATTTATTAACATTCTTTTATTAAAACTAATATAATTGACAGTTTAAATCACAATCATCTTTTATATCCGAAGACAATAGAATTAAATCAATACAAATACAAACTGAAAATGATCATAAACTAAAATTAGAAGAAAATGGAATCTTAAATTTAAGACTTGATATATTTCAAGTAATGTTTATATTATAACTATATTAACACGTTCCCGCCGGCTTCATAATTTGTCTATTTATTTTATTTTGCGGCATGAGCCACCGGTGGTACATGCCGGCGGGAACGTGTTAAATTAATTTAAAAAAAATTATATAAACTGCTGGACAAAAGTATTGCATAAAATTTAAAAATGTCATTTGAAATTAAAATCTATTATTATAAATTTTTTTTTGTGAACTCGTGAAAGAATTCTAGATTATGAAGAGTGGTGAAAAAAGAGAATAAATTTAGTACAACATTGTTTATTAACAAAAATTAAAAAAAGCTCAATAACGTAAAAACATGGTAAATTTGAATTACAGATTAAAAAAGTTCTTGTACTTTTAAATTCCTAATTTTTTTTTGGTCAATATTTAGTGACACCTCCTCTTGCTTTGATAACCGTCTTAACCCTCTTCGGCATGGAAGCAATAAGATTTTGAATGATCTTTTGAGAAATGCCATTCCACTCTTCAACAACCGCTAGACGTAGCTCTGCGAGAGAGCATTCTGGACGAAGCCTGAGCTGTCTTCCAGTAGTGTCCCAAAGATGCTCTATAGGATTTAGGTCTGGACTTCTTGCTGGGGAAACCAAACGATTTATTGAAACGTCTTCTAGGTACTGCAGTACAACTCAAGCAGTGTCACATCTGGCGTTGTCTTGCATAAATAAAAAATTATCACCGACTCTTCTGGCAAATGGCACAACATATTGCTGTATAACATTAAAATACCTCTGGGCATTTAATGTACCAGCATTAACAATGTGCAACTCTGTACGGCCATCAAAACTTATGCCTCCCCAAACCATGATCCCACCGCCGCCAAAACTCACTCTTGGGCGACCCATTACTTCTGCATACCTCTTCCCTTGTCGCCTCCATACTCTCATCCTTCCATCTGGAGAGAATAGAGTGAATCTCGATTCGTCTGTGAATAATACACGTCTCCAATTGACATGTTCATGCGAGTATTGAAGTCTGGCAACTCTATGGGCTCTGGTAAGAAGAGGGCCAGTTGCGGGTCTCCTGGAAGCCAAATTTGCTTCATTTAACCTTCTTCTTACTTGAAATATGGACTTCACGAACGACAGCGATAGAATGCCGTAATTGATTACTAGTGAGAGACTTGTTTCGTAGGACATTTAACTGAAGAAATCTCTCATCTGTACGGTTTGTAATTCTAGGGCGACCCATTATTGGGCTTCGGGAGCTACCAGTCTCCCTGTGACGTGCTAAAATTCTGGAGTCAGTGGATTGATTCATTCCTAGCCTCTGAGCAATCGTTGTTTGATTTAATTTAAACCTTCCTCGCGTAATGTTACCACTCGAATAGCAGTTTCTTCAGAATAATTACCTTTACGGGGCATGTTAATTTTTAAAAGTATAAAAATAAAATAGAACTTAAAAAACTAATTGTGTAGGGCAGGAAAATTACAATAAAAGCATTGATCAGGAAGAAGTGAAAAATAAGTGTTTTATTATAAAGTTGTTTAATTTAATTTGTTTAGTCTCCTATTTCTCCTTTAGTCAAAGTTCATTTGCGACGATTATAAGTAAATATAAAATAAATAAATAATTTAAAATGAAAAATTGTTTTTATCATTAAAATTACAATATTTTATTACATTTTTAAATTTTTTTCAAAACTTTTGTCCAGCAGTTTATTTGATTTTTTTATTTAAGGAAAAATGTAAGCGGCTAAATGAAGAATTGCAAGAAACAAGGGGAAAATTATTAGATATTAAATCACAACAAAATCAAAATGAAACAGCTTTAATTCAATTACAAGCGGAAAGGTATTTTTTTAAAAAATTAAATGATTTAATTTATTTAATCCTTTGGCCCTCCTATATACTCTTTCTATAAATTCCTATCCTCTATTAATTGGCACACATCTGTATTCTCAGTCCATTCTTTAACTACCTACCCTAATTGATTTTTCCGTAAACAAATTACCATTAACAGCTTTTCCTATTATAATATCTTCACAATAATATTTTATTTTTAAGAATTCTGTAATATCATTTTTGCTGCCATAAAATATTACAAAAAACATGTATCATGTCTATTCACACAGATTCAATAAGAAAATTGTTTTATAGGAGCGATTTTCAACTTGTGGGACACACCCCTAATGTCCAAAAGAAAATAGTATTTTAAAAACATTAACTGACAAAGGAAAGCACACATTTTGTTACTTTTATTAATGTTCTTATATATTTTTTATATTTAATGATTTCGAATTCTTTAATTTTTATTTGAAATTTATTTGAATCTCTATAATTTTCATTCATTTCTAATTTTTGTTTGATTTTTTTATTTTTACCGACTGACGATAGGAAAGGAAGGTATTGTTTTTTGTTAGTATCACAGGTGGTCCCCCTCATTTTTAAAATACATTCAGTCTTCTATATATTGTCGAATTTATTATTTATTTTATTAATAATTTCCCCTTTAATATGATTATTAATGTTTCTTTTATTCAATCGTTCTCTCGATACTATAATATTATTTTATTTAAATTCACTTTTGATATTCTCTCTTAAATATTATTATTCTGTTAGTAAATATATATATAAATTTTATATATATATATTTATCTCTCTAAATTATTTATTATTTCTTTATAATTTTTTATTAATTTAATAACATTTATTTTTGAATTCTATATAAAATAGACAGATTGTATATTTTCTGAAAAAATAAAAAAATAAAAACAATTTTATAGACAAGCGATTCACGCTTTGAGTGAACAGGAATGAATTGAAATGTTGAATCTTGAAACATTTCACCATCCTAAATAGAAAATTTAAAATATAATAAATAAAATATAAAAATAATTGTGACTTACTCTATTCTATTGTATACAGCAGCGATTGTCCACCTTAAGAGCTGCTTTATAGATTTTATTTTTCAAATTTTAATAGAAATTTAATTAATTTCTTCGAGAATATATGTACGAAATATACAAATTTAAATCAATGCTAAAATAATTTGGAGAAATATATAAAATACAATATTGATTACATATGAATATTTAAAATATTAATATCTAATAAATAATTAAGAATTTAATTCAATTTTAATTATCTGGATTTTTCAATTATTTGTTTTTTATAGGCGTAATTTATTTTGGGAATTTAAAAATTTAGAAGGTATGATGCTTAAAGAAAAGAATCTCCGGGAGCAACTTCAACAAGCTATACTAGATTTTTTAAAATATCTTCAAAATGTAGATATATTGATAGACAAAAATTCTTATTTATATTTACAAATTCTGGCTACTGCTTCCATTAATGAACAACAAATGAACCAATGTCAAATAAATGATTAACAAAAATAAAAATAATTATTATCTATTATATATTTTATTTCAATTTTTTTATTTAAATAAAAATATGTCAAAATTAAAAAAATAAGTACTTTAACTGACCTTTCATTCATTCATTTCTTAATTCCAGTTTATTTTTTAAATGAAAATATCATCTGTTTTATATTATTTGAAATATTCATACATATTAATGATGAAGTATTTTTTAAAAGTAATATTCATATATTTGATATAAACAATGATTAAAATAAATACTATACATTGGAAATGACTTATAAATATAATAACAATTTTTTACAGAAGTGAAAGAAAGAGTTTGTTATCAAAAAACCAATTTTGATTGTATTTATATATATAATTAATATTTTTAAAGAACGTCTTATTTTTAACTATTGAAATTTAAACATTGTAGTGATTGAAAAAAAAATCATAAAAATTGGTTTATTGACTCCAAGTGCTTACACACATATACATACATAAACATAATAAATCTTCGATTATTTCTCTATAAATAGAAAAAATTAATTCGAATATATTAATAACAGAATTATTCTTTGGCATTAGAGATTCTCGGTCTATTTACCCTTAGAAAATACTTCCTGTCATCTTAAAAAATAAATTATAGTTAAAAAGAGTGAAATCCAATTCAAAATAAATTTAGAAGCTGGTGTAGCATTCGATGAGCATAAAGGAAGACTAGTATAATTATATTCAAAAGGGGAAGGTTTCCAAAATGATCCAACTCTGATAGCATTCTGAATTATTTGTGAATCATCACGCAGCAAACGTGTAGTAGAATCCTTAAAAAAAAAAATAAAAAAAAAATGTAATTTCTAAATATTAATAATACTATTAATAATAATCTACTCTCGTCTCCCAGGGTAATAAACCATGCCTCACAACCATATAACACATAAGGAAAAATAATTGTTTTATATATTTTAACTAGCAGACCCGGTAAAGCTTCGCTTTTGCATGCGTGTCTGTATACATACATATATATGTATGTGATAACTGAACACTTAATAATAATAATAATAATTCATTAAATGAATATAATTGAAATTTTATTTTTTATTATTACATTTATATTTTTATTTTTTTTGTTAATAATTATTACATTTTTATTTGTTGGAAAATTATTTCTACTTTATTAATTGTTAATAGTTATTACATTTTAATTAACAGTTTTCGGAATAATAGAAATTCTGATTGTTTGTCTCACAAGTCTACCTACAATATTTCATTACCATTGTATGATTCAAAATAAAATTCAAAATATTTAATAGGACATGATATGATCTTAGTATTTTTCCCATCCCAGAATATTTGCTAAAATTACATGTTGGAGTTCCAATTACCTGCATATTTAATGGCAATTTCAATGCTGAATATGCTTTTAAATAAAAAAAAATTGAAGAAAGTAATTGGAATTATTATTACTAAGAAAGAATAAATAAATTTATTAAATATACGTTTAAATATGTAAATAAATCTATATATAAATTTAATAAATGATTAAAAATTGTATAAAACTGCTATATATAGAATTTCAGCTTGATTGAATCGCTGAAAGTACCAAAATTAATTTTTTAACACTGCAAATCTCACGCGCCAACATGTGACGTGGTGCCATTAACAAAATCCAAACATGTGCTGGTTCAATAAATATATTTATTAATTTTAATTTATAATTTAATTTATTTAATTTAATTTAAATTAATATATGTTATTTAATCCAATTCAAATTTGCGAGATAGTCGAGTGGAGACACTCCAGATTTTTTGATATGTTTTATATTTCATCTAACATTATCCCATAAATAAATATAAAATAAACGTAAACTTACATGAAATAAAATATTTTTTTTGCCATTAAAAGGTGCAAAAAGTTGAAATGCATCGACAGCTGTTTTTCTGGGATCTCCTGAAAACATAGCTGCTGCAGCTTGGAAGGTATTGGCAATGTCATCTGTTCGCCATGGTTCTAGATCTTTATGAATCATTAACTAAATAAAGATCAATTCAAAAATATTATTAGAATTCAAGTAAAATGTTGTACAAAAAATTTAAAAAAATTTATTTTTCACTATCAAGATTGTAAGAGTAAAATTTTTATTATTACCTGTCCAGACGAAACCCAAGAGTATGCGCAAAACTTTAAATTATTTATTATAATATTATTTTTATTATTGGAATAACAAATGGTTTTATATGAAGAATTTAAATGGTCTGAAAATTTACACATGAAAAATGAAATTGGTACTTTTATTAGATAAAATTAATAATTGGCCAATCAACTTACTTGAAACGTTCATAAGATTGACAAAAGAAACATCATAATCTTTTCCAAGGCAATGCATGCTCTCCAAATCGGAATCCATGATCTTAACTTCTTGAAAATAATGAAGAAGATGACTCTCATTCCAAGAACAATCGCTAGGAAGAATGTTCTCTTTATGAAAGATAACTTGTAAAGCTTTCCAAGCTAGAAATCAACCAAATTTTTATTTTTCAATTCTGAATAAATTTTAATAAATAAAGAGTGTAGTTAAAACATGAACAAAGACAAAGGCCTCTTAATAAATCATATTTGGGATCTTGAGAATTGAAAATTATTAATCATCAATTTTATTATTATTTTTTAGGACTGAAACTTTATTATTTAGATAATTATATTTCAACACTTTCAATTTGTTGAGAAGCATCTTTTGGCAACACCGGTTTAAATTCCCGCCAAATACAACTGGCCATACAAATCCTTTGCTTAAGTTAATCTTAATATAATAAATAATGTAAAATTAAAGAACTCAATTTATTCATAAAAGAATTGTTGTTCACGTTTTGTTTATAATCTTTAAATTAATTGTTTGTGAATAATTATTTTTTATCCTGTAATTTTGAATTTGTAAGCACGTTCCGAGCAACATCTGGTGGGCGACCTAGGTCTTATATTAAGTATCATTCGTCACTCGTCACTGGACGCTCGAACAGTGCAGTCGCTTGATAACGATTTCAGAAATAGATATCGAAACGTTGTGTATATTTTTTGAATTTTTTGAATAAATTTACAATAACAAATATCAATATGTGGTTTTATTTACAAAATTCACTTATAAAAAATTACTTACTAAATCCAAATCTCTTCGGAATACACGCTTTTAGTCCGCGTAAATCAGTAAATGTTTGAAAATTCGTTGAAGCTTTAACTACAATACCAAGTGTTGGAATTTCGGGATTTGCGGCAGACATTTTTGACTGCCATTCGTGTAAAAGAATTTTCAGTTGATAATTACTAAATATAGTTTAGAAAAGAAATTAAAAACCATTTTAAGTAAGATCAGTTTTAATATGAAAAAAATACGAATACCGAATAGCCTCATGAAGTTCATTTGGATGAATTATTACAGCATCAGCTAGATTAGATTTCACTGCTTCCATGCAATTTTCTTCTGGATTAGGTAAAATACAGGCTAAAAGATTAATTTAAATAAAATATACTTAAACAATAATTGATTTATATTAAGTAATAATAATAAAATTTTATTGAAATTATTAATATCTTATGAAATAAAGACGAATGGTTAAATTAATACTTGAAACAAATACATTTTCAGGACATCACAGAATGATAATGTAATGAGAATTATTAATTTTGAGTAATCGTCCTTCTTTTTAAATGAAGATTCTATCTATTTAATTAATAATTAAAATGAACAATAATAGGCTTATAACAGCAGTTATTAGTAAATACAGGGTGGGGCAGAAAAACCTATCCGATTTCAAATCCCTTTTACTCAGAAGAGCGAGCAGGTAGAGTAGTGGGGTAAAAACCGTTAGAAAGCCGGTTTTATGCCATTTCTCAGTAGTCAACATGCCTTGGTTAGGTGAACAACGTTATCGAAAACGGCGGTTGGATAATTGCTACACAACGTGCTTTAGAAGGTGGGGCAGAAAAACCTATCCGATTTCAAAACGTTATAAAATTAAAACCAGTCAGCTTGTCAAAAAATTTATTTTATTAACATATCGCAAATTTTATGCCATTTTTAAATTTAAGTTTTGAAAAGCACATCACTTAAATGTTGTCCTTGGGAGCGGATACACGCGGTAGCTTTCCATGACTTTCACCGTTATCGAACCGCCGTTTTCGATAAACCGCTCAATAACAAAAGCAGAATGTTCACCAGACCAAGGCATATTGACTACTGACAAATGGCAGAAAACCGGTTTTCTAACGGTTTTTACCCCACTACTCTACCTGCTCCCTCTTCTGAGAAAAAGGGATTTTCTGGTAGGTTTTTCTGCCCCACCCTGTACTTCGCAAGCTTCTAAGACCAAGATCAGTTAAAATGAATAATAATAGATAAATAAATAGAAAATATTTAAAAAAGACTTTTGAATAAACAAATAAAGGCACATAAGAACATAAAATGTTAGCAGTAAGGATAAATGAAATAAAAAATTTGAAAGTTACAAGATTTATATGTATTTGCATTTATTTATTTGTATATGTATTATTTGTTAAAAATTGTAAGTCTATAGCCTATAAGCATTGGAAAAGTAAACTAATAACTTCCAAATCAGCATATAAAAAATTAAACATAACTTACAAATTTGAGATGTAGCTGTCCAAACAAGTGATGCAGATGCGAGCCATTGACATTTAGTCATTTCAATTTGATTTTTCACGCAAAGACGAACGGGTTTATAGCAACGATTTTTTCGAAATAAATTAAATGCTTCTAAAAGACCTGATCCTGTGGAGAAAAAAATAATCCAATTTAATTTTACTGTCGATTAAATTAACAGTCTTTGTTTAGTATTTTCTCTGTATAAAGTAGATTCAGAAGACAATCATTTTTTTTTTTTTTGTATAAAAATTTTCAATAAAATTAATAAATAACCTTTCGTAAGAAAGGTTTCGGTTGAGACTGGTTCCAAAGGTTCGAACATTTTTCCATATAGAGTCATTAAACGAAGCAGAAGATCTTTTTGTTTAGGCGATATAATCAAATCGAGGGCGTTTGCTTGCTCTTCGCTGTTAGTGCCAATTAGAGCCGCCATAAATTCACTTACACGAGATCCTTTCTTTCTAAACAATTGAGAAAAAGATTACTTATTTTATAAATACCATAATCATTAAAATTTTCTCTTACTTGTGTGAAAGAATTACTGGCCAAGGGTGTTGTATCCAATCACAGCCATAAGGGGTATCAATTCGTTGCCATGATCCGTCTGTACAAATGAGAACATACTGACTACTATCTTCTTTTGTTGTCTAATAAATAGCATAATATTCACGATTAATTAAAAAAAAAAATTGTTAGAAAAATGAGAGAAATTAATTACTTTTATATGACCCTGAATATCATTAAGTCTTGCCCAAGCGTAGTGCCCAGAGCCATCCGTCAAACAGATTAAAGAACCTCGGCGACCATAAAAAGGATCATGTTCTGAACAATGACCTGGTTCAGCACATAGAGAACATAAATTCTTGTATTTGGATTCTAAAAAACATCAATCAAAAAATTTCAATGATATTAATGAATCATTTATTATTTCTCGTTGATTTATAAACATTATTTATTTGCTTTTCTTACTGAGTTCCAAATCATTATATATACTCCAAGGTCCAGCGATACAGGCGGAATTTAAATATAATGAAGAAGCATGGATTCGATCTTCAACGATAGTGATATTCTTTTCACAAATTTGTGAGACTTGATGTAGTTCAAGGTACTAAAAACATACTAGACTATAAGAAATAAGAAATTTTAAGTTAATTATTAAAATAAGACTCAGTTAAAAATAGGACATCCTCTGAAAGGCTACAGAAGTGACAGATCGTCTATATTTTTAACATTACTGAACTTTCATATTCTAAGCGTCAGACTAAATATGTTTATTTATTATAAAAGTACAAATATCAGGGTTTTATTTTTTAAAAATAACGTCGTCCAAATGTGCCCCTTGTTTAGTTTGGCGCCACCGTAACCTAATGCTGAAATTTTCCATCACCGCCCGACAAGTGTTTGGAGAAATGTCCTTTTCTTTTAATTCTTCAATAGACTGAGGGTTGTTATTAAAAACTTTACTTTTGAGGTATCCCTAAAGGAAAAAGTCCATTGGTGACAAATCCGGGCTGCGGGGTGGCCAGTTAATGTGACCTCTTTTGGATATGACTTTGCCCATAACTTTGGCCTTAATTGCTATACAATTTGAATTTTAAATGTAAATCCTTGTGAAGAATACGATTTAAAGATGTGCTGTACACATTTAAAACACTAGACCGCTTTCGAGTAGAGAGGCTAGGTTGTTCTCTAACAGCGCTCTATGTTTACGGGCTCTCTCGACGTCCTAGGTCGGCCGGATCGTGGTTGATTTAATGTTGAACCCGTCTCCTCGAACTTCTGTACCCAATTTTTATTGCACGAGTTGATGGAGCTTGATTTTTATTTCGTATGTTGTACTGTGTACAAAATTTTCGTCGCGCTTCAGTCGCAGAATCGTTGTGATAGTACCCGCGTACGCAAAACGCGCGTTGTACTCCGCTGAATGACGCCATAACACTGAATTCCAACTAGCCGCTCTCGCGTTTAGTAACGCCCCGCTCCCCCCTATCCCCCGCAATTCGAAGCAGCGTTCTATTCAAATGTTACCGGACTTTTGGTCCACCCTGTATATAATAATAATATTACATATATAATATATATAAATAAAGATATTGAATAAAAAGTATTTTCGATCGATTTCAAACTTTTGAACTGATTTATATAATTTTAATATAATAAATAGATTGATTTACATGACTATAGAAAGGTGTCCAATCTTCTTCTGGTTCGGCTTCATATCCAGGAAGACACAAACGAACTCCTTTCAAATTAAGATTATTACGAGACGAATGGATCTCCTCCTTCCTAGCCACGAGCATTACGGTGTATTGATACAGATCTATGAACAATACAAATCGTAATATCTAATAAATTTCAGAATAATATAATAGATAACATACCATTTGACCCACTAGCACGTAATTCTCCAGAAACAACAGTATCTCCTAAATTTATTGTACTCATAACTATTAGATCGCTTGGGTTTAGCCTAACAAAATCAGCTTGGCCATCGAGAATTAATCGAGCGCATTCCATTCTGAAAAATAAAATTGAAATAAACTTGTGCAACATATTAAATTGTATAAAAAACTCTCACCTGTCTTGTGCAAAGACACAACGTACAGATATAGATACATTGGTCATTTTCTCCAAAATCTGACATACTTTTTTTAAATGGGTTGATTCAAGTCCTCGTGGAACACACAATTTTACTAAAAGGAAGAAAAAATGTAACATATTTAGGTATAAAATATCGGTTACTTATTACTATTTAATTGATATATTTTTTTATTTCATAATAATATTAGAGGACATATACTATGGCGAATGCTGTCATCTTATAAATAAAAATGAATCGCAAAATGTGTTGGTAACCGCATCACTCAATAACGCCTGGACCAATTTTGATAATTCCTTTTTTAAAATGTTCGTTGAAGTCCAAGGATGCTTTTTACGGCGAGAAAAAACCGAATAATTGCCGGGAAAACCCTAAAAACCATATTACCATACATATTTTTCAATATTATGCAATATGTACATAATTACTATTTTTCAATATTATGTAATATGTAATTACTAATTGATAAAAATAATAGCTGATAATTATACAGTAAAGGGGCTTATCTCATCAAAATTATTATCAAAGAGGATCAAAATTGAAATATATAAAACAATTTTTTTTCATGTTGATCGATGACTAGGGTGACCATATTTCGAAAACATCATACCGGGACAAACGGTTTACCCTTTTTTTTAAACTAAATTGAAAAAATTTTGAAAAAAAGTACGAAATGTCCTAAATATTGAAAAAAAACGGGACAATAGGCTGTCCCGAAGAGATTTTTGGGGACGCCGGGACAGAGCACCTAAAAACGGGACGTTTGGTCACCCTATCGATGACCCTGGGAGGCGAGAATAGATTTAGAGTATTTGTGAGATTAGTATTGTTGGCAGCATTTATAGGTCAAAGGAAGATGAGGTCACAGGGGGAGATGGCATAACGAGGAATTGCATGATCTCCAGATATAGTTAAGGTTATAAAATCGAGAAGGCTGAGATGGAAAGGGGACGTGGTTGGAATGGGAGAAGCTAGAAATTGGGAGAAACCGATTGGGAAACATCCGGTGGGTGGACAATGAAGGAAGGGACATGGGAGAGATGGGACAGGGTAGGATTTGGTTGTAGCTCAGGATAGGGACGCTTAGAGAAATGTGGATGCTGCGGGTAAGAACTTTCGAAAACAGCAGAGACACAGAGTTAGATAAATATAACATATACAATAATAGTATATAATTAATTTACTGATTAAATTAAAATATATTTTACAAGAAAACAAATAAATGTCTTATCTACTTATACTGATTGAAACAAAATGGATGAAAACCTTTTACATACAGACTTTCAACCAAATACAATGTATCACTCCCCCGCCCAGGTGTGAAGAGCGCCGAAGGCGCTCGGAGCAGCTAGTTATTTAATAAATATCTCGATTTTACCTACTCCCTTATTTGTTTCTCTTATTGTGTTCCTATCTGCCATATTCAGTGGCGGACTAAGGCTAAACTGGACCTTAGGCAACATTGTAATTCCATTCCTACCGGGAAAAAATTTTACCTATTTTTTATAGCAAGTCACGGTTTGGCCACCGTACTGTTCCTAAATACGTAATTTTCGGGCCCCAAAAAATTACGGGCCCTAGGCAGGTGCTTAGGTTGCCTAGGCCTTAGTCTGCCCCTGGCCATATTATAAAAGAATACTAACAGAAACAGAAGAGGACAAGCTTATTACTTTACTTTATTAGTACTAATAAATGATAATAAATTATTAAATTAATTAATCTTTGTCTATTTGAAATTCATATTTTATGAAATAATCTTACTACAACACATTTTTTTCAATTCAATTTACAATAGATTATTATATTTGTTAACTTATTAATTTTCATTTACAACTAACACTAGGCAATTATGTTTTATAAGGGCTTCTTCAGAGCAACAAAGAAAAATTTACGTTGGCCAATGACAATATGATAATAAATAAAATAGTTTTGAAGGACTTACATTTTTCATTTCTGATGGCAGATATCGAAGAAGCGAAGAAGATAAAAGGTATAATTAAGAAGAAAAATGTCAAATGGCATGATGTCTTAAAACGATACATTGTAACTTCATCAATTATTAGAATATTGAAGTTATACAATGTTTTATTATTGCGTCGAGAATTCAAATTTCAACATATCACATTGATCAAAGAATTGGCAATTTTTCTGTAAAAAAAAATACATAATATATGTAACATCTTATCGTGAATTCTTTTAAAAAATCGTTTATATTTGGACATGAGAATATATATATTTATATATATATATAGTATTAGAAAAAAAATTCGGACAAAAAGCATGTAACATTTTATATTTGTATTTGGGTTACACTTGTATATCGGTATACCTGTAGAAAATCTATTCTAATTATAATTTCATATTTGAATTTAATTGCATATATAGGGTAAATGTGCCATTAGTTGACACTTGTACATTAAAAATCGGATAATAAGACTTATATCTGCCTAAACCTTTCCAAATGCCCGATATATGAAAGTAATTCCTTCTCTATTGAAGATGTGTAAATATAAAAGTTTTGAGACACCGTCTGAGTAAACGGCACAACAATTACTTTTTATAGAATCGAACACTGAACACATGAATATTTTAATATTTTGTTCATCGAATGCTTAAGGAGGCAAATCGCTAATTTTTATTTTTATTTTTGTATTTACTATTGACATCAATACATCTTAAATATGATTAATTGAATGTTCATATTACCTAGAAGATAATACTAAAGGGTGTTATTTTTCTAGGTATAGAACTTTAAGTTGGCATTATACTGTTCAAGTTGCCGACCCTTTTGACAGCTGTCAAGTGATTTATTCTCAGTTTGGTTTAGCAATTCATCATGAATAGACTCACGCCTGAATAACGCTTGCAAATAGTGCAATTTTATTTCCCAAATAATGGTTCTGTGCGGAATACCTATCGTGCACTACGTCCATTTTATCGTCGACAAAATCGTCCATCAGAGCAGTTAATTCGATTAACCATGGAACGTTTACTCTTATTGATAACTCGCATCCCCAGAGACGCCGTACGGTGCGAACAGAAGAAGCTATTGCTACTGTAGAGCGTAGCATTGAGGAAGACCCGAATGAGTCCATACAGCCATGATTACTAACTTTTTCATTCCTGAATTGAACAACCATGATGTCCAGGAGCTGTGGTTCCAACAAGACGGTGCAACATGTCCCACAGATCGTGCCACAATCGATTTATTGAAAGACACGTTTGGTGACCGCCTAATTTCACGTTTTGGTCCTGTGAATTGGCCTCGAAGATCTTGTGATTTAACACCGCTAGACTACTTTCTGTGGGGCTATGTAAAGTCATTGGTCTATGCCGATAAGCCACAAACGCTTGACCATTTGGAAGACAACATTCGCCGTGTTATTGCCGATATACGGCCACAAATGTTGGAAAAAGTTATCGAAAATTGGACGTCCAGATTGGACTACATCCGAGCCAGCCAGAAATCATTTATAAAATGTAATGCCACAAGATTATCTTTCGTATAAATAAAATTCATGTCAATCGAATAATCCATCTTTGTTTTATAAAGTTCTATACCTCTTAAAGAAACACCCTTTATATTATAAGATCTTAACTTTAAGTAAAAGAATATTTGGCATTAGCGTAAGTAATGAGTCCTCAGAATATGTATTTGAACCAGTAGTTGACAGTGATGTCAATTAGTGATGCAAAAATGATGATGTAATAAGTTAAATTTTATTTGGCTTTTCACACAAAAATGCTTTATTTTTTACATTATCATTTCATTATCTAATAGTCAACATCGATGTCATCTACTAGTAAAAGATGGTTCCAATAGTTGACATATTACAAAAAGTGAAAAAATTCTCCACTTTAAAGTAAATTCAAATGCAAAGGAATGTCTCACTGTTTTAATGAAAACGAATGATCGAGAAAGAAATACAAAAACTAGAAGTTTGTAAGATATATGGAAAAATATTGACTATTCGATTAATTTAAATTATCTGAAATAGAATTTGTAGAGGAAGATTGAAAGGATTGATAAAGATTTTGAAGAAATTGAGGTTAACAATGAGGAGCATTTGATATTATTAATAATACTATTTCCAAATTTCCAACCAAAATTACTGATAAATTCTCAACCAGAAACCTCAAAACCAAACAAACATGCCCTTTTAGAAAAGTATTATAAATGACAGGAGTATCACATTGTTAAATTGCTAAAGAAACTTCAAGCCGAAAAATAAAACAAGAGAGAACTACTGCTAGACTAAAAAAGAAGTAGGAAGAAAATTTTTAAACAAAATCAAGAGAAAACTAAAAATCAACGAAAGAAAAAGGAAAAACAACCCATTATTTCATTGAGATTGTATAATCTGTTAACCTTTTACATTTAAGTTGTTTTTAGGTATATATTTATGTTATACTTATTTATTAAATAAATAAACAAAGATAAAAAATAAATTTTTAATTTCGTGTTAATTACTGGTATGTTCTTGTCAACTATGTCAACTACTGGATTATTTGAATTTTAGGAGCGTCAATTACTGGTGCTTTTAGATGATAATGTTGAAAAAAAATTATAAAAAATAAAAAAAATACAAAATTGAATTGGTTTGCAGATAAATTCTTCATAATTAGCCAATGAATCAAATCGCCCAAAACTCAAATTGATATGTGATAAAAAATAGAAAATATCAAATTTTTCTCATTAATTTGTCCTTATAGTGTCAATTACTTACATATATTAAACTAAATGAAGATAAATTAGAGTTTATTGTTCTTATCAAATATGAAAAATATAATTTATATATATAATAGCAGACCCAGCAAAGCTTCGTGTCTGTATACATATATACGTATGTGATAACTGAAAACTTAATAATAATAATAATAATAATAATAATGTATTAAATGAATATAATTGAAATTTTAGTTTTAATTGGACTTTTTTTTTGTTTTTTATTTTTATTGGAATTATTACAATTAATAATAATACTAATATACCGTTTATTACGTGAAAATAATAATAATAATAATTTATTAAATGAATATAATTGAAAATAATTAAAAATATTAATAAAATTTATCAAAATAATAAGTTGAAAAGATTTCCAATTATTTTTATTTATTTATTGTAAATTTTTCAATGTAACGATGGTAACCATGAATAGACTTTTACCAAAATATTACTAATTAAATTAATTTTGGATAAATTAATTTTGGATTTAACTACACTAAAACCTTCCTTGGTATGCCCACAACAATCCCTGAAAGTTTCATCGCAATCGGACGGGTAGTTTTTGAGTTTAGGCGAGAAAGACAGACAAACAGACAGACATTCCTTTTTATATATATATAGATTAATAACAATTTTAAAACTAATGAATTGCTTCATATTAATATAAAACATCAGACTATCTATTTTGTATAAAAATAGTTTTGTTAAATATTGGATTAAATCATGTTATGTTAAATATAAATATAATATAATAAGATAAAAAAAATAAGTAATATAATACAATAAGATAAAAGAAATGATTATTATTTATTTTACCACGTTTTTCTTAGCTTGCTTTCTTGTTTATCTGTTCGCGTCAAATCTTGCAATCGAAATTTCGACCACTTCCAGTCATCCAATCGCTCTGAAACTTTTCAGAGTTATGTATTCTGGATGACAATACAATAAAATAACACATTCGTAGCTTGCAAGTGTTTAATTAGAGCATAATTAATGAATATTTGTATTTTGTTAACTTAAAAAGGAGAAACAATAATAATACAACAAAAGGCCCTTTCCAAAACTTACCTTTCTCAATACATAATACAAAAGAAGAAAACAACAAAAGGGACTTTGTCAAAACATTAAAAATAAATAATACAGATGTCCATAGTCCGCTTGTTTAAAAAAATATTCAAGAGTTGATTCTAGTATGTATTAAATATATTCAATATATTAAATATTAAATATATTATTTTTGATCTAAACGAATAGAGAATGGATTTTACATAAAATTTGTAATCATTTCACAAATTAATAATATAATAAATGACACATTGTGAATTGACGATAAAAATAAATATATTTCATTAGATCTTATTTTATTATACTAGCAAAAATTGTATAAATATATTTTTAATTTTCTTTCGAAATTAATTAAAAAATTTTAAAATATTTTAAATATAAAAAATATTGATACAATATCTAATACAAAAACGAGACGGGATGCAAATATAATACATTAATTAATAATAATAATCAAAATATTAAAATCCGTTTAAATAAGAAGTTTGAAAAAATGTTCAGGTCGCTCCCCTCCAACTAAATGACAGTCCTGATCGTATGTTCCATGCTGCGAATTAAATTTGGATTAAGCATCATAAATTCTAAAATAATAATTAAATAAATTTCAAATAACGATTAGATATTTATTAAATGAATTACTAATAAATAATATTCAATCTAATGAAATAAAGAATCTCTATATATTATATACACGGTAAATGTATTAGAAAAAATAAAAAGCCATTTTTTTTTTATGAAGAATTTTGATTTTTTTAAATTATAATTTCTGACTTTTGATTGATTACATTTAAAATCATTTTAAAGTTATAATTTCGTCTTTACAAAGAGAGATAAAAAATTAATAAAATCAAAATATTGAAAAAATATAATAGGGAGGTAGAAAAAAGGTTCAAACTCCCCTCTTCTTATTTTTACTTAACGGGTCTTCTGATTGGTTGCCTGTTTCGACACACCTTTTTTCGACTTAAACGCCACCCTCAATTTCCTTCAGCTATCATTTGCTCTCTGCATCTCACCAAGTCATCATTAGCACTCTTGCTAACTGAGTGTATTTTACCACGTTTTTCTTAGCTTGCTTTCTTGTTTGTTTGTTTGTTTATTTATCTGTTCGGGTCAAATCTTGCAATCGAAATTTCGACCACTTCCAGTCATCCAATCGCTCTGAAACTTTTCAGAGTAATGTATTCTGGATGACAATACAATAATACAATAATAATTCGTAGCTTGCAAGTGTTTAATTAGAGCATAATTAATGAATATAATTTTGTATGGGAAAATCAAAACAAAAAGTGTAAATATTTAAATTTGAAAAAAACCGTTAAAAACCCGTTAAAAGAATAATATAATATGTATAATATTTAAAATGTAAATAAATTTGAAAGAAGGTATATTAATGTTTTGTACTGTAATTTAGAAAACAAAATTTAAATTTATGATGAGTTTTAGGCAATAAAGAATTAAAATATGACAAATTTAAAAATTTCTCTTTATAATTCAATTTAAATTTATTACCTACAGGATAATAGTATTTCATGATTATTAAAGTCAATCAAAAAACTTAAAAGTAGTATAGGTCAAGTGAAATCGATTGCAATATATGAAGACTAAAAAGTAGAAAATAATACTTTATATAAAAAAAAAACTTTTTTAAAAAACCACGTTTTTAACGCACTAAAAAGAAGAAAATAATTTTTCTGAAACCCCATAGGTACTGACATTACAAACAAGAGATATGATTTGAAGAAAATTTTCTATAACGTAAAACGTGGGGCGCAAATAATAATAAATTTTTTAAATGCAATATAATTTCTTTGATTAATTTATTTCAATATCCATGGATTTATATTTTAAGTTTTATATTTTTTACCAGACTTTTTGTAAAAGGGAATATTATTAGTAATCCAACAGAATACTTTTATTAATGTAAATTTTTTTTGGAAAATTAATTCCTTAATATTAAATAAACATCTTCAATTTACACTTTAGAAATTTTATTAACATAAATATTAAATATTTGCTAGAAGTTTTGCAGTAGCAAAATTTAGTTTTAGATTTCTTCAAGTTAAATTTCTTATATTATTTACCAGAATATTGTTAGGATGTCATTTTTTATCAGAATTTTTTAAAAGTGAATATTATTAGTAATCTAAAGGTAATCTTTTCATAAATTAAATTTACCTCTTTTAAAAATTTCGATAAGTTATAAGCTTTACTTTTTCAAGCTAATTAAAATATGAATTCATTTATCCTATTAATTTGTACCTAATAACATTTATTTATAAATTTTTATACGATACAGAATATTTTAGCCATAGTTGCGCCCCACGTTTTACGTTATAGAAAATTTTCTTCAAATCATATCTCTTGTTTGTAATGTCAGTACCTATGGGGTTTCAGAAAAATTATTTTCTTCTTTTTAGTGCGTTAAAAACGTGGTTTTTTAAAAAAGTTTTTTTTTTATATAAAGTATTATTTTCTGTTATTTCACATAGTCAGAAGTAAAATATTTAAGGAATTTCTTGATTATTTTTAGAGTTTTCCTATTTTTACATAAAAATTGTATAAGAATTTATTATTATTTAATTAATAAATATAATTAGTGTTAATAATTTCAAATAAGATTAATTTCTAGTCATATAATTCAGTGGGTGGGGGGAGAAGGGGGCAATTATTCACTCGAATAGGGGGTCAAATGATATTCAAGAATAACAACAAAATTTAGTCGAGTGACAATAGAGTTGTGTCAATTATGACGCTTTAAATAAATATTTTAGAAGATAATTAGAAACAAAAAATATAATTAAAGTATTAAGTATTCAAAACATTAAAATAAGTATATATTGAATTAAAAATATTTAAAATTATGTATCTGTATTATTTATACAAAATGAATATTTAAAAATCATTTTATTCTAATGAGTCAAGTTCTTTTATTATATTTATTATTTTTTTTGTTTGAATTTCTCCATTAAATAGAAAATTTATATCATGTTTGAAGGTCGATAAGTGCATCATCACCTTAGAACAATTTATTTATTTTATTTATATGCAAGTGTAAATAAAAAGAATTAATTATAAAAACAAGAAAATCGTATTCTGTAATTTATAAATAAACCTCAGAGATATAAAGTTTGTATGGATATCAATAAACAAGTAATTAAAATAACAATATTTATTTTTATTATTTATTTTATTATATATTATAATTATTGAATTTAGGTTTTTAATATCAATATATACAGTAGGGTATTTTGAAATTTATTTAATAAAAATATCTTATTTTAAAATTAATTAATTTTATAAAATCAAAATATGAATAAAATAGGAGAAAAAAATAAATCTATATTTTATATTTTGGATCAATGTTCAATAATTTAATCTTTTCAAAGGAATTTTTAGGATGTTATAAATATTATCGATAAATATAAAATAAAAATTTATTTTTAATTTTTTTTTTTTTTTGATATCGAAAATAATGAACTATTATTGATTTCATACATACATAATTGTTAATTCATTAGTATATAATATGAAGTGTCAATAGAATATTAAAATAAATAAATTAATTCACAGGTGTCTCAAAATGGAATTGATAAAAAAAAATCTGGAGTGTCTCCACTCGACTATCTCGCAAATTTGAATTGGATTAAATTACATATATTAATTTAAATTAAATTAAATTTAATTAATTATAAATTATAAATAATAAATATTAAACCAGCGCATCTTTGGTTTTTTATTGATGGCACCAAGTCACGTGTTGGCGCGTGAGATTTGCAGTGTTAAAAAATTAATTCTGTTACTTTCAGCGATTCAATCAAGCTGAAATTCTATATATAGCAGTTTTATACAATTATTAATCATGTGAAAAATTATCAAACATATATCTTTATTTTTACGGTCACTTTAGAAGAAAAAAATCAAAACGTAGTAGGTAATGACCCTCTTCCGGTTCAGCTACATTTCTCAAAAGTTGATAGAAAACTATGAATTTTGAATAATGCCCATGTACCAAATTTCATCATTCTAGCTCAAACCGAAATTCATTTATATATTTTATTATTATAAAAAATTAATAAAAATCAATATTTTTATATTCTATTTAAAATGTGGCTTTACATCTTTGTTACATACATACACACACACATACACACTCACACACAGACATTTTTCTCAACCTTAGTGAAAATGATTCAGGAACCTTCAAAACTTATAAAAACATAAAAATCTCAACATCGAAAATTTTCGTGATCGCAATACTATCTCTGGCGAAATAGTAAAAATATATTTTTCCTCATATAAATATATATACCAGGAATTAAAATATATATTAGATATAGTATGTTATAAATAAAATCATTGGATAGGAGTTTAATACATTTCAGAACTTCATGTGAAATATTATTATTTTTTTTTTAATTGAATACATTAAAATGTTTTAAAGATTGAAAATTTAGATTAAAAAAACTACATGTGATAAATATCTGTATTAATTAGTGAGAAAACAATAGCTTACTATTTTTATGTTTGTCTTGGATGTGGAGTTGTTGCGTATTGGTGGATGTAATTAAGAAGATGCTATCTACAATTCACTGGATTCGCTTGTTATACTATCGACTGCGGTTTCGCCAGTCTGACTGGCTTATCGTTGAAATGGTAGCCGAGGAATTGAATATGAGAGTCGAGGGAGGGGTGACGTCGAAGGGATAGAACCTTCAGGGACACTCGCACGCGTACTTAAGTACTCCAAGGTGAACCACTTTTTGTTTCACCTGGCTGCCAAAAATTCATTCATCATCGCAACATTCGATTCCAACACGATGGAAAAACCTGCTCAGCAAATCACTTTTTCCTTCTTTTCACTAATGTTTAACTCATTTATTTATCATTGATACTCCTATTTGTTTATTTCCAATTCATTTATATATTTTATTATTATAAAAAAATTAATAAAAATCAATATTTTTATATTCTATTTAAAATGTGGCTTTATATAGAAAAAAGAGGTACAATCCAATAGTGATGACATACAAGAGAATAAAAATAATAAGTTGACCTGTGGCCAGGTCCGAACCGACCGATGGTTTGAAGAAAATTAATTTCCAGCTACAGAAACAATTTCAAATAATTTAAATGTATCTATTAATGTAATAAAAAACAGATATGCATATAACATAAATATTTTTAATTTTATTTTATTTATAATATATAAGTAAGACCAGCCTGTGACGTCATGAAAGGCTGGATGACGTCATATAATTTAAAATTAAGAAAAAACTAATAAAGATGATTTTTCCCGAGGATAAAACCAATACAAAATGCATGATTCGTGGAGATATGTAAAAATTTCCACATGTGAATTTTGGTGTGAAAACAATACATCCTTTACTATCGTCGGTAAAAATTGAATAATATTGGGTTTATTCACGGATGATATTATTATTTATGTAAACCGAGACATTTTTATCTCCCGGAGAATTTTTGCGGGGACACTGGGACAGAATACACATAAGAATAAGCAAAATGATCGTATGGGATTTGAAAGTCAGCTAAAGAATAAGAAAATTTGATCTATCAAAATTAAAAAAATTTTAGGAGATCTAATTTTATTTATTTATTTAAAATAAGTTGTACCACATGTTTATAATTAACAAAAATTATACATTAAGTTAATTTTTTAAATAAGCTTAACTATATATTTTATTTCTTTCCAAATAGGATTTATCAGTACAATGATAAGAAAAAAATTTGATAATTTATTAATATTAAATTATTATTGAGTATAGATATATTCGATTACAATATATTTATATTCATATGAAATAATTTCCATAATAAAAAAAAATAAAATATTTTTATATATGGTAAGTAAAAAAGAAATAATAATGAAAAAGAGTTATATTTTTTTACAATATATATGATTTTTTTTATGATGTTTGCATTTTAATTTTAAATTGAGAAATTATAATAATAATTAATTCTACCTAAATAGTAAAATATTTAAAATATATCAATGTTTAAATTATGAAATTGTACCTATATTTGAAAATGAAAATAAAAAGTTAAAGAAAATAATCGCGATATTCAATTATTTTTTTATTATTAATTAAATTAAAAAAAAAAACAATTGAATATTTAATAGGGCCTCCTCCTTTCCCCATAAATTAGCCCTTCCAAGCCTCGCCTTCCGAAATTTAGAAAAAGTAATAATAAAGAAAGTTTGCCTTAAAAAAAAAAGATTAAAAAAAATAAGGCGTTTGGTCTGTAGCCTCTTTGAATCAGCTGAGAGTGCCTTTGATTTTTTGGATTTCGAAATGAAATCGCGACATTCGGGGCAACCTGAAATAAAACCTACCTAGTAAGGGAGTGCATAGCCTCCATCAAATTGGATGGAAGGCCCATGCTAATCGAAAAAGCCCTGCGCTCAAAAGGTAACCAACAATTTGTTCCTGTTCAGGCTAACCCCATTTCGGAACTATGCTGAATTACCTTCCCGAATTTCCGTTCATCCAATCCACCTCAAATACACTCTCAGTAATACAAAATGGCACAATTCAGACCTGACATGCAATTCATGCAATCCATCCCTTAATAGCATGGCATTTGTTTTATCCACCCATATTTTATTTATTTATTAATTCTAATCTAATCTATGAATTAGTAGGATGAGAACATGCATGGATGTAGGAGGCAACCACCTGAAAATTCCTAACAACTATATATATATATATCAAAAAATAGTCACCCTCCCAGTATAATGCATCGAAACCTACTAATACTAAAAATACCTTTGTCTCTTCTGCCTCCTTTATCAATGCTTCTTCTTGAAAGATGTACTCTGAAATTCCCTAATCTCACTAAATTCTGTCATATAATTTAATATATTTCTCTATAATCTCCTAATGAATATTATCAAAAGCAAAAAATCATTGTAATTTAATTATACTTTCTATATTTTATTAAACTTTACTTTAAATATTATATTTACATTTTCTATTTTAAAGTGCGCCATGCTAAATAAATAACGAATATTACTTACATTTGGAGAGCTGTATTTCAATCATTTCATCGTCATAAAGGATGGAGAAGATAATCAAGAATTCAAATCAACATTCAGTAGCAGGAACGAAGATTGAATCATGAAATAGAAGAAGAAAAATAACTTATTAGTTTATAATCAATATAAATAAATTTAAATTGAATTAAAAATAAAATTAATAATAAATACTGACCTCGGAGTTAATAAAGGGTTGATATTTCTCGCAGATTAAACTCGAAGAACAGCTCGTAGACTTGAATGGATGTCCATCACTCTCGCCTCGATAAAGAAAAAAATAATTAAGATTAGATATTTATATATTGTATACAGGAAATAAAAAAAATAAGAAATAAATAAATAAATAATATTAATTGGATTAAAAAAGTGTATAGATTTTAAAAATATTATCTTATTTCTGTAATATTAAAATACTAAAATTATTTTACATCCTATATAGAACCATGATTATAATAAGTTATAATACGCATTTAATAGACATATAATAAAAATATCTTAGAAAACATCAGAAAACTAATTATGATTATATTATTAATTTCACAAAGATTTTATTCTGTGTAATTGATATTTAGGTAATAGAAAATTCAAAAGTGTTATAATAATATGAAATTGACAAAATAATATTCATATGAGATTTGAAAGGAACGGTGTGAGCGATAATGAGATTAGAAAGAATACTTATATAGAATATTTAAAATTATATATTCCTATATGAATATAAGAAATTTATATTTTTTGGATTTATAATTATATTATATGAATTTTGAAAATAATCAGCACATCTTCCTATTTTTTAAATAAATAAGTTTTAATAGGATTAATATATATATTGAAATTTAAAAAATATTTCAATAAATATATTTAAAGAAAAAGAAAATTTTGTATATGATTTTTTAATTTTTAAATAATTTTAATTAAACTTTTAATAAAATTTAATTAATGAGATCTGATAGAATATTTAAGATTAATTCTTTTCAAAGATTGGAATGAAAAATTTATAAATTTATTTGGGTATATGAATAAAAAATTATAAAAATGCACTTTATATAATTTAATTTTTATTGAAATATTATTTTTTTAAAAGTTCACTAAACTTCCTTTTAATTAATAAAAATAAATAATAAAATTACAATTAATTCTTGATTAGCGACTGATTAAGGGATGATTTCAGTGGAGAGAGCGTCCAGTGTCTCACACTACGCAGGGAAGGGGAACTGACTGCGTACGAGTCGCCCTCCTGCATGAGGAGGTCAGTTCAGGCGGCGGAGGGGCATGGAGAGGGGCGAGCGGGGAGTGCAGAGGTGAGCGCTCTACTGCAAATTATTTCAAATAAAATACATATTAAAATAAAATTAATTAAACAAATATTAATTTTTAAAATTAGTGGTGTTTTAGAATACATCTTAAATCGAATCAATAAGTTTAATTCTATTAATTCTATTAAATCAATAAGCTTAATTTTATTCAAAGATAATAATGAAAATTTAAAAAAAAAATTATAAATATAACAGTAAAAGAAGTTCATTAATGAAATTATCATATTTTGAAAAAAAAACAAGGAGGTGGCCTATTAATGTAAATGGTTCAATTTAAATTTAAAATTGTTTGCTGAATGTGATATAATTTTAATTTAATGTAAATATATTTCATAAATAAGTTGACCTGTGGCCAGGTCCGAACCGACCGACGGTTTTAAGTAAATTAATTAGCAGCTAAAGAAACAATTTCAAATAATTTTAATATATGTATTAATGGAATAAAAAACAGATATGGATACATAAATAATAAATATAAACAATTTTAATTGTATTTTATTTATAATATATATGCAAGACCAGGCTGTGACGTCATGAATGGCTGGATGACGTCATATAATTTTAAATCAAGAAAAAACTAATAAAGATGATAAAACCAATACAAAGTGCATGATTCGTGGTGATATGTACAAAATCTCCTCATGTGAAATTTGGTGTGAAAATAACCCTTTCCTTCCTATCGTCGATCGCTAATACTACCACTTCCGGTTTCCGGATTTGCACCAAAAGTTGATCAATTCATCCCACTGATGCATTAAGTAAATATACAAAGTTTCATCAAAATCCGTTGAGCCGTTCAATCTGTACACATCTATACGGGCGGACGCACGGTCGGACAGACATCATGCTAAAAATACTTGTATTTATTTTTTATCAAATTATTATATAAAATATTTTATAATATAAATATTTAAGTTAATTGAAAAATGAATTTTATTTATTATTTATTAGATAATTATTATAATTATAATTAATTACAATAATAATGGATCAAATATGATAATTATCATAATAGTAGCAAAAATCATATTATTAATTATAAATACTTTTTTTTAATATAATTTCATCGATATCGATTGTTTATTTTAAACTTGCAATTATGTCACTAGATAAATATTTATTAGAATTAGCGAACTCACAAGTTCATGGTCATTCACTCAAATATGGCAATGAATCTGTATCTAGTTAATTTCATTGATTTTTCTTTTTATTAAATGAAATAAAATGAATCTAAAAGCATTTAAAATACATTATTAATTTAATCAATTTTTTATTTTACAAATGTGTTTATGGGCTTACAAAATATCGAAAATAATTTCGGAACGTGAGTCTTGGAATTGCTCATAAATAACTAAAAAATACAAATTCTATAAAAGAAGTTACTTTTAAATGTTTGTACTCTTTAATTAACATAATACTTTTAATATGCCTTAGGTATCTATATAATTCAGTGGTTCCCAAACTTATTTGACCAAGCGCCCTCTTGCCTAAAAAAAAATTTTTAATTTTAATAACAATTAAACAGAAAGATAAATGAACCTATTTGCAAAATATTATAAATAAAGGTGTAAATGAGAAACATTGAATTTATGTATCTATTTATTGATCTCAGAATAGAAAAGTAATATATAAAGGCATCTGTGGCCATCACCGCCCCCCCCCCCCCTCTTGAAGCGCTCCAGCGTCCACCAGGGAGCGGTAACGCCCACTTTGGGAATCACTGACATAACCCATAAAAAGTTATAGAATTAAAACTAGAACGCCTTAAAAATAGGCAACCAATTATTCATTATTTTACTTTCTAGTTTTAACGACAATCATGTTCTTCCAATGATGACACAAATTTTTGAAGTGAAAACTTCTTTAGCGGCGTTGAGCACTTTTGCGGGATGGGGAAAAAATATAGATTTCGCGTGAGATTCCAAAACGACACCGACCCGACCGACCGACCGATATACGCATGCGCAATACGCCAGAATGTTAGACACTAAACTTCTGATACATTCTTTACGAAATTTTACATATTTGCCATATTAAATATTATTATTTATATTTACATTAATAATCAGTATTACTAAATTATGTATATATAAAATAAAATATTTTAATATATTATTATGTGTTAAATTATATTAAATTAATTTCTAATATATTTATATAATTTAAAATTAATTTCAGAATATATATATATATATATTAAATTATATACTATATATAATATATTATATAATATATATTTTAATAAATTAATTTTTAAATATGTTTGTGTGTGTGTGTGTGACCGTAAAAATAAAGATATATGTTTGATAATTTTTCACATGATTAATAATTGTATAAAACTGCTATATATAGAATTTCAGCCTGATAGAATCGCTGAAAGTACCAGAATTAATTTTTTTACACTGGAAATCTCACGCGCCAACACGTGACGTGGTGCCATCAACAAAGAGCCAAACACTCCACTATCCACTCGACTATCTCGCAAATTTGAATTTGATTAAATAATATTTATTAATTTAAATTAAATTAAATTAATTAAATTATAATTTAATAAATATTATTTATAACATCAAAAACATCAAAATCTCAACATCGAAAATTGAATCGCTGAAAGTACCAGAATTAATTTTTTTACACTGGAAATCTCACGCGCCAACACGTGACGTGGTGCCATCAACAAAGAGCCAAACACTCCACTATCCACTCGACTATCTCGCAAATTTGAATTTGATTAAATAATATTTATTAATTTAAATTAAATTAAATTAATTAAATTATAATTTAATAAATATTATTTATAACATCAAAAACATCAAAATCTCAACATCGAAAATTGAATTGCTGAAAGTACCAGAATTAATTTTTTAACACTGGAAATCTCACGCGTCAACACGTGACGTGGTGCCATCAAAAGAGAGCCAAACTTTCCCTGGTTTAATAAATATTATTTATTAATTTTAATTTATAATTGAATTAATTTAATTTAATTTAAATTAATATATGTTATTTAATCCAATTCAAATTTGCGAGATATGCTGAATATGCTTTTAAATAAAAAAAATTTTCAAGAAAGTAATTGGAATTATTAATATTAAGAATCAATAAATAAATTTATTAAATATACATTTAAACATGTAAATTAATCTATATATAAATTTAATAAATATTCAAACAATAATTGAAACAATATAAATAAAACGATTCAATATTTTACTTACATTGTGATTTATATTTTTATTTTTATTACAACTATTATTATGGGTATGTTATTTTTGGCAGTTTAAAAAAAATTAAAAATATTAATAAAATTTATCAAAATAATAATTTGAAAAGATTTCCAATTATTTTTATTTATTTATTGTAAATTTTTCAATGTAACCATGGTAACCATAAATAGACTTTTACCAAAATATTACTATTTAAATTAATTTTGGATAAATTAATTTTGGATTTAACTACACTAAAACCTTCCCTGGGACGCCCACAACAATCCCTGAAAGTTTCATCGCAATCGGACGGGTAGTTTTTGAGTATTTGACAGACACACACACAGACAGACAGACAGACAGACATATATATATATATATTCATACACATCGTATTTTTAATATTTTTGTAATAATAATCAGTTTGCTGAAAAAAATAATTATGAATTTTATATATATATATATATATACGTATATAAATTTCATTTTTCTCGTGAAGCTGGTGCGCATTCCGTCTGCTTTCAAATTTCTTACGCACAAGTTTTCACTTCTGTCGGCCAGTCCCACGACTGCCAATTTTCCACTTTTTAAATTACCTTGCATAATAATGTAAATTAGTTTAATTTACATATATAATAGTGGGTAAGTATAAATAGGAAAATTTCTATAAAATCAGTAAAGTAAAGAATTTCTCCAAGAGTGGATCTGTCACGTAGTTCTGAGTATTACTGTATTAGGCGGTGTAGACAATTGTCTATTAAAATCGCTTTACTTTCATTTCTATAAATTTTGTAAATAAATAAAGTAAATAATTGACTTTTTATTATATATTTTTAAATGTTATCAAGATACAATCATGATAAATTTATAAAATGAAAATTTTTCTGAATTTTTGGTGAGGTTTAAACTCTTGAAACTGCTAGCTTAGAAACATTGCCAGATTAAACATGTTGAAGGTTCATAGTCCATGAAGTCAACTATCATCTAATAATTCTACGAATATGATTTACGAATATAATTTTAGTGAACAAAAACAAATTATCAAAAAATTAATATACTAGTAAAATATAAGTAAACAATAATTATCTTCAATATATATATAGTTATGTTCGTGCCCTCACAACACTTCTCCACAACTCCTACCTTATAGACATTAACCTATTAATTAAATAAATCTTAATTAAAATTATAATAATCAGAATCAATACAATACATGATTAAGATTCGCAAATAAACAATCAATAAACATAAGACTGATTATCAGAATAAACAAACAGGCAAATAGCCAAATCAAATTTATAAAATCAACTTCCGCAGAGAAGATGATAAACAAGAAGTCCAAAGGCTAAAGAGTTGAACTCGCAAGTAATTATCAAAACAATTGAATAACCATTGAATCCCTTTAAGTTAAGCGATTCAATCAAGCTGAAATTCTATATATAGCAGTTTTATACAATTTCTAATCATGTGAAAAATTATCAAACATACCTATATCTTTATTTTACCACGTTTTTCTTAGCTTGCTTTCTTGTTTGTTTATCTGTTCGCGTCAAATCTTGCAATCGAAATTTCGACCACTTCCAGTCATCCAATCGCTCTGAAACTTTTCAGAGTTATGTATTCTGGATGACAATACAATAAAATAACACATTCGTAGCTTGCAAGTGTTTAATTAGAGCATAATTAATGAATATTTGTATTTTGTTAACTTAAAAAGGAGAAACAATAATAATACAACAAAAGGCCCTTTCCAAAACTTACCTTTCTCAATACATAATACAAAAGAAGAAAACAACAAAAGGGACTTTGTCAAAACATTAAAAATAAATAATACAGATGTCCATAGTCCGCTTGTTTAAAAAAATATTCAAGAGTTGATTCTAGTATGTATTAAATATATTCAATATATTAAATATTAAATATATTATTTTTGATCTAAACGAATAGAGAATGGATTTTACATAAAATTTGTAATCATTTCACAAATTAATAATATAATAAATGACACATTGTGAATTGACGATAAAAATAAATATATTTCATTAGATCTTATTTTATTATACTAGCAAAAATTGTATAAATATATTTTTAATTTTCTTTCGAAATTAATTAAAAAATTTTAAAATATTTTAAATATAAAAAATATTGATACAATATCTAATACAAAAACGAGGCGGGATGCAAATATAATACATTAATTAATAATAATAATCAAAATATTAAAATCCGTTTAAATAAGAAGTTTGAAAAAATGTTCAGGTCGCTCCCCTCCAACTAAATGACAGTCCTGATCGTATGTTCCATGCTGCGAATTAAATTTGGATTAAGCATCATAAATTCTAAAATAATAATTAAATAAATTTCAAATAACGATTAGATATTTATTAAATGAATTACTAATAAATAATATTCAATCTAATGAAATAAAGAATCTCTATAAATTATATACACGGTAAATGTATTAGAAAAAATAAAAAGCCATTTTTTTTTATGAAGAATTTTGATTTTTTTAAATTATAATTTCTGACTTTTGATTGATTACATTTAAAATCATTTTAAAGTTATAATTTCGTCTTTACAAAGAGAGATAAAAAATTAATAAAATCAAAATATTGAAAAAATATAATAGGGAGGTAGAAAAAAGGTTCAAACTCCCCTCTTCTTATTTTTACTTAACGGGTCTTCTGATTGGTTGCCTGTTTCGACACACCTTTTTTCGACTTAAACGCCACCCTCAATTTCCTTCAGCTATCATTTGCTCTCTGCATCTCACCAAGTCATCATTAGCACTCTTGCTAACTGAGTGTATTTTACCACGTTTTTCTTAGCTTGCTTTCTTGTTTGTTGGTTTGTTTATTTATCTGTTCGGGTCAAATCTTGCAATCGAAATTTCGACCACTTCCAGTCATCCAATCGCTCTGAAACTTTTCAGAGTAATGTATTCTGGATGACAATACAATAAAATAACACATTCGTAGCTTGCAAGTGTTTAATTAGAGCATAATTAATGAATATAATTTTGTATGGGAAAATCAAAACAAAAAGTGTAAATATTTAAATTTGAAAAAAACCGTTAAAAACCCGTTAAAAGAATAATATAATATGTATAATATTTAAAATGTAAATAAATTTGAAAGAAGGTATATTAATGTTTTGTACTGTAATTTAGAAAACAAAATTTAAATTTATGATGAGTTTTAGGCAATAAAGAATTAAAATATGACAAATTTAAAAATTTCTCTTTATAATTCAATTTAAATTTATTACTTTCAGGATAATAGTATTTCATGACTATTAAAGTCAATCAAAAAACTTAAAAGTAGTATAGGTCAAGTGAAATCGATTGCAATATATGAAGACTAAAAAGTAGAAAATAATACTTTATATAAAAAAAAAACTTTTTTAAAAAACCACGTTTTTAACGCACTAAAAAGAAGAAAATAATTTTTCTGAAACCCCATAGGTACTGACATTACAAACAAGAGATATGATTTGAAGAAAATTTTCTATAACGTAAAACGTGGGGCGCAACTATGGCTAAAATATTCTGTATCGTATAAAAATTTATAAATAAATGTTATTAGGTACAAATTAATAGGATAAATGAATTCATATTTTAATTAGCTTCAAAAAGTAAAGCTTATAACTTATCGAAATTTTTAAAAGAGGTAAATTTAATTTATGAAAAGATTACCTTTAGATTACTAATAATATTCACTTTTAAAAAATTCTGATAAAAAATGACATCCTAACAATATTCTGGTAAATAATATAAGAAATTTAACTTGAAGAAATCTAAAACTAAATTTTGCTACTGCAAAACTTCTAGCAAATATTTAATATTTATGTTAATAAAATTTCTAAAGTGTAAATTGAAGATGTTTATTTAATATTAAGGAATTAATTTTCCAAAAAAAATTTACATTAATAAAAGTATTCTGTTGGATTACTAATAATATTCCCTTTTACAAAAAGTCTGGTAAAAAATATAAAACTTAAAATATAAATCCATGGATATTGAAATAAATTAATCAAAGAAATTATATTGCATTTAAAAAATTTATTATTATTTGCGCCCCACGTTTTACGTTATAGAAAATTTTCTTCAAATCATATCTCTTGTTTGTAATGTCAGTACCTATGGGGTTTCAGAAAAATTATTTTCTTCTTTTTAGTGCGTTAAAAACGTGGTTTTTTAAAAAAGTTTTTTTTTTATATAAAGTATTATTTACGGTCACTTCAGAGGAAAAAAAATCAAAACGTTGTAGGTAATGACCCTCTTCCGGGTGACCTACATTTCTCAAAAGTTGATAGAAAACTATGAATTTTGAATAATGCCCATGTACCAAATTTCATTAAGAATTTTTTCTCTTAATATTCTCGTGAAGAATCCACTTTTCATATCCAGTAACCAGCTTGTCCAAAAACGGATCCACATTGCGTCTAATCAGATGTGATGTAAGAATAAGTTATATTATGTTATAAGATAAGACAAATTTTTTTCCGTTAATTCAAACCCACGATATTTAATGTGATGTTCAACAGTGGTATGATGAATGCCAAACTTCTGCAATTTCTCGATTTGTTAAATGTGGATTATTTTCCAACAAGAAATATTACCGCCTATTTAAAACATGACAGAACTTTCCCACCAACCTAATAATTTTGATTATTTCTATCAATCTAAACACTCATAAAATTTATTAAATTTTAAATGTTTAATGATCGAAAATAATGAAAGATAATAATTTCGGTAAAAACGAAAAATGAAGGTAGAGATATTATTTTTTTTAAAGAAAACATTCTATAGATGCAATTTTCAAATTTTTTGAAGTTTATACCAAACAAACTTCGATCAAAAAGTTCAGGTACCACTAAAATTGCGTAAGGTACTCCAATTGGTACAGATAGCACAGCTTGAAAACATTTTAGATGCATTTCATCCTAATGCAATTTGAGACTTGCTCTATTTATTGTCGTTTTTCTTATTATTGATCGTTTAAGTGAATATACATTAAAGGATATTTTATTGATAATATATGCTAGAGATAAATTATTTATCTATAATATGAATAACCTAAAAAACGCATTCTTTGTCATTCTTTTAATATCTTTAAATAATAACAAATAACAAATAATAATAATAATAATAACATTGGAATTAAAAAAGTTAGAAGGGTATTGTGAAATGAAAAATGAAAATTTTATGCTGCAAAACTAATTTTCTATATTATACACCAGTTATATAGAATATTACGCTAAAGATAAAGACATCATGATAATATTAATCATCATCATAAACAATAATAAATTTTTTTTCCAAAAATGAATAGCATATATACATATATATAAAGGTATTTTTGTAAATTTATATATACATATATATGGCATATATAAAGTTAACAATATAATATATATTTATATATCGAAGGAAACACTTTTTAAGTAATTAATATATACAAAAATAAATGTAAAAATATAAAAAGATAGAATAAAAAGAAACATCTCAAATACATCTTTTATAGAAGATCAAAATCAAGTATTTAGATGAATAAAAAATAAGAAAAAAATAATAAGTTAATTTCTTGACTATCAATCTTGTTATTTAAAATAATCTACAATTTTTTTATAAATTAAAAAAAAATATATATAATCATTTCTTTTGTTTTTTATAAATTAATAATTAATAGAGCTATAGGGAAGAAATAAACAAAATTTTAATAAGACCTTCTACCAAATTTTATGGAAAATTAACAATTAATATAAATAATTATAATATTAATATTAATTAAATTTTATGTTATTTGTTACAGTAAATAATTCACTTGTTTGTAAGATAACGATTTTTTTTATTTTTAGAAAAATACAAAAATAAAACGAAAGAAAAAAAATGATGAATGTATTTTGCTAAAAAGAAAAAATATGCTATTTACAAACAAGCGGACCACCCTGTATAGATTCAAGTTCAGCTAAACGATGATATTACAATACCAAGACACACAATTGTCTTACACAAAAACAGTGAATAAGTTGGCTTCATTAACAACTAAATCAAAGAAAGATTAATTCTATGATTTTAGATATGGAACCAACTTTTTTTAAATATTTATCTTTTTTTGTTTTTATAAAGTAATTTGAAACTTACAATGACCGTTAAATGACTGACAACAAGATTTTCTGATTCTAATTAAATTGACGATTAAAACAAAATAAGTGACATTAATTTATTATACACTAGAAGAGAATGCTTTTACAACAAACACATAGTCACTTGAAATAGAAAGTTGATTAAAAAAGAAAAAAATATTTTTTTCTTTTTTTCTTTTTTTTTGAAAAAGTGAAGGTATTTAAATATTTGAAGAATTATGAATTATATTTTTTTAAACTTTTAATTACACAGAAAAATAAAATTGAAAAAATCTATCAATATTTTTTTTTATATTTAATAATCTTTTCATTTTGAAAGATGAATACTGTTTATTAATATATATATATATATATATATATATATATATATATAAAATTGCAAATGAAAAAGACAGCAAGGGGTGGTGAATTTTTGAAAAATTTTTGTGCTGGATGTTTGCCTGATTTTCATAATATAATTATAATACATATATTAAATTTTTATTCTTATATATTTTCTCTACTTAATATCACTTTCATTCATTTCTTAAAATTTAATTTTAAAATGCAAATCATTAATTCGTTTTTTCGTTATTTTTTTTAAATAGATAAAATATAAATATATAATTAAAAAAGAAATATTTAATACTTAAAACAAATAAACATTTTTTTTATTAAATTAATAAATTTTCTTTTAAATTGGTCCAACAAAAATTATTTTTATATATTTCATTAAATATTTATATTTAAATAATACATTTCATAACAAAATGTTTTAAATAATTTATTATTATTTATTTATTTTGTATTTGTAGATATCTTTCTAAATAAATATATATTTATAATAAGTATAAATTTATATATATATATATATATAAATTTATATACATATACATACATATATATATATATATACATTTATAATTCTTTTTTTATTTATATATATAATGAGATTTATATACTTAAACGAAATTAAAAAAAAATAAATATTTTTTTTAACTAGTAATAATATAATTTTTTTTTATCACAATTAAAGACTCACACTCATTGATTAATTTCTTAATCATAATATATATTCCTCCTTTCATTTTCTTTCAAAATATTTCTTGTGCAAAATTTTCAAAGTCAATCTGATTTCGTGAAAAACGTGACATTTAATTAATTTATGCAAAACAATCGATTGTTTTAATATTAATAGTACCCAAATAGATTGTTTTGCATGATAATTTTGTGTATTTTGAGTGTATATATTACATAAAATGTAGTATTATAGAAGAAAGACAAATTGATAAATATGGGGATAAAATTTTTCTTTTTTTTTGTTCTTCATTGTTTTCGTATATATATATTTTATTTTGTTTGCTTTAGTGGATTTTTCTTAATAATTATTCTTCTAATTATTTTGTTTATTTTTATAGGGTCGTCTCGTCATCGTTGCCGAATAAATGAACAAATTTAGACTTTGAGAGCAGTTTTGGCGTTGGTCTGCCAATGATGATAACGGCCCGTCCATTTATTGGCTTGAGGTGAACTTCTTAGAAGTGGATGGTGTGGGTGGTACGGAGGCGGTGATGCTGGAAGCCAATGAGGAGGCACCATATTGTACCTAAAAAAACAAAAATAAAACAAGTTATCAGATACTTTTTTAATATTGTCGAATCATCAGTAAACATTCTTTTTGTATATGTATTTTTATTTGCAACTAATAAATATAAATAGATAATTCTACTTAATATTCATATAATTATTATATTAGTATTATATTATATAATAAATATTAACCATTATTTTGGCTATTATTACCTAATTCTCTATTTCTAATTAAGACTTAGATCAATTAATTAATCACAAAAATAATAATATATTTTATTATATTTAGCCATATTATATTTTATAAAATAAATTAATATTCATTTTAAGTTGCATCAATAAATGCTATTAATTTCAATTTGAGTACTAAGCTCAGTTGAAGTATTTTATAAAAAAAAATCGGCATACTATTCATATGCATAATTTAATCAATCACAAAAGAGTGTATTTGTATAATATTTGTATAGTACCGCTCATATATATATGCACCATATGAAACATTCTTAACCATATCATGTTCTCAAAGCAGTTTATTTTATAATATAACTCAGATGGTGCTTGAAGGAATATATTATGAATGTTTGTGTGTTAGGCGTGTCTTATTAAATATTAACTAATTATTAGGTAATTTTATTAAATGGTCATCCAGTCATGAATTTGGATAAAACTTTACCTGTGGGTTTCTTTTTTTAATTCCAAATAAACTTTTCTTATGCAATTTTTGCGGGTCATTTCTAGTTTGAGATAAAAAAGATTAAAGTTTGCATATAAATCCATTGATATTCTATTTAGCTACCATGTTTTATTAGTTGACCATCAGAGGGATCCACTAATTTTCTGTTTTGTTTTTTTTCAGTTCGGATTAGATATAGAAAAATTAATTAACTAAATAATTTCCCTATATCCATTCCAAACTGTTAATTATAACAATAAATTATTAAATTTGATATGAAACTTGGAAAAACCCCTATTAAAACTTATAATTTTTAAAAATAGTGTATGGCAATGAAAGTTTATTGTGTGCACGAATTTTTGAGACGTATAAGCGTTGTCAAGATAGCCGAGAAGATCTGATCTGACCGTCGGTTAAGTATTTATAAATATGTAGGATTTGATAAAGAAACAGTAAATTTTACATAAAAAAAGAGTCTCAAATTCTCACGTTTAAACAATAAGATCTCAAAGATGTTAGTACTGACACTTTAAATGTCATTGAATATGATCCAAACTTTTTGCAAAAGATAATATATTCAAAAGGTGAAATTTGCATTCAAAGTAACAAGATTTAGGTGAGGAAAGAGAAAGCTCGCCACGCGTCCTGAAGGAGCTGACAGAAAATTAATATAATATATTAAATATCATTATATAAATTTACCAATAGGGTTGATGAAAACCACCTAGTCCATGGTTGCTAGAGTTCCAATGTTTCCGAGGTCCTGAGCCTTTGCGACCGTTACTATTACTGTTATTGTTCCCTCCGCCGCTTACGTTTCCATGACCGGAAACGTTGCCAGGACTTGGTCCGCTCGATGTGGCGATCACAGGATGGGCAGGTGGGGCGGATGGAGGAGAATTCGACACAGACGTCAGAGAGCCCGTGGATTTTAAAGATGTTGAAGACGAAGTAGAGGAGGGCGATGGAGAAGGGGCACTGATATTGCGCCCATTGTTCGATGACAAAGGAATCATCTAAAGTAAACATTAAAAATAATACACAAAAGAATTAATACAATTGACACAACAATATATTATATGGTATCTTATATTATATATTTGTCTATCGCAAAATTAAATGAAATAAAAATATTTTTTTAAAGAAATCGATTGTAAATAAAAAATAAAAATAAATTCACACATTGGATGGTTTATTTTTTTATTTTTATAAAGAATATAATTATTATTAAATAATATTTATATAAATTATAAAAAATTTAATTAAAATTTTAATCTTTTAACAATTAAACTAATTCATCCCTTTAATATTAATAGGTTTACTTTCTTTTATTTATAATATACTTAAAAATATCAATATTAATAGGAAATTTGTGTTTTCAAAGAGTTTGATTATTATTTGAATTTAAAAAAAAGGTAGAATTAAAAAACTATATTCAAAAGATTTATTTGAAACACACAGATATAATGATATTTAATAAAATATCACATGTTTTTTTTAAAAATTTAGAATATATAATAATAATAATGAGATAAAGTAAAAAAATCATATATCCTTAGTGTTTCTATTATATCACAATAAACAAAAACATATTTTAATTTTAATCTTCTTATAAATAATTCTCAAATAATTTTTAATATTTACTTTTTTATTTTTATTAATTATAGACATATTAGTAGAGTTCGATGAATAGCTTGAAAAAAATTTTATGTTTTTTTTTAAGTTTGTCAGAAATAAAAATAATTTTAATAGTAGATTAATAATGAAACGAAGATTTAAGAATAGTGATATCTAGAATATTTTAAAAATAGAACTTGTTTATCAACAAATGATGTTATCTTTTATTTATTTAATAATTCTTAATGATTAATTAATACTTATTATCTTGTTACATGTTAATTATTTTACAAATATCCAGAAGGAAATTTTTGAATAAATTTTTTAATTTATAAAAAACAAATGTAATTTTTAATTTAAAAAAAAAGAAAATAAGGGAGGCTAAAGGAATTTTCCGATGGTGGCACTACCGAATCGGACGGACCCCCACTCTTTGTTTTTGAAGTTTACCTAAGACAACAATATCCAACTCTCATTCTCATCCTATCATCCATCCCGCTCACTACTATGCAAGATTGAGCCTCCATTATCTATTGGAGCAATTTGTAGTGTTTTTATATATATCAAATTTAAAATTAATTCATATATCTGCAAATCCTAATTTGGATTTGCATTACAAGCGGATTAGTCTTTTGGTAAATTTCACACGCCACTTCTAGCGTTTTTTTTTCGGTTTTCGCCACTGGAAAAGTTCCTTTTTTCATAAATCATTATAATCAATTATTTGCCATATTCTGTTATTTTTTTGTTCTTTACTTTAATTAAATAATATATTTTTATCTTAAAATTAAAATCAAAATTCGATTGCCTTCTCTATTTCTTTACCACCCCTTTCAATCTAATTTCTTTCATTTGGATAAATTTTTATTATATTATTTATTTGCCAGGTACCTTCCAGTCTTCCTTTCAGAGAAGTCCGATCAGCCTTATCCACCTCCTTATTCCATTAATTTTGCATATTTTCTAAAACATATTGCTGGCGACTACACGGTCATTCATTTATTCCTTGTCTTTAATTCAATACTTATCCCTTACTAATTATTATCATTTCCAAATTTTCCCATAACCATTTATTAATCCAAGCGAATCCCTCCTTGCCCTTCCATATAGTTAGTTTACAAGTTGATTAATTACCTGTGACTTAGATTCCTTGACTGGGGTTTTTATTGGACTGACATTCTCTTTATCATTGAAAGAAGCTAGAGTACAATAACTGCCTCGATGTTCTCCAAACCTAAAATAAAATTCAAAATCATTATTTGTATAATATGACAATTATTAAAATTAAATTAAATAAATATATGTTTGAAATATTTTTGCTCAAACATCAAATCAATTTAATTATTATAAATTATCAATGAGAATATCATGTCTAATTATTTTTTAAAATTAAAAAATAATCAAATGTAAAATAATCTAATTAAATTTAGTTTGCATTAGGAATTAAATTTAAAAAAGATTATACATATTTAATATCTTTAAAAAAAAAAAGGAGATTCATAGTTCATTACTTAATTAGATAGAACAAATATTAATAACATTTTAAATATTAGGATGATAAATACCAAAAAATTAATTAAAGAAAATTAAACACAACAGAAAATTATATTATAATATATTATATTATATATTATGAAAAATTATTTTCCTGTTTAATTGTTAAATTTAAGTCTAGACCTTTCGGTGCCCATTTTGTCGCCATTTTCAAGAGAATTTATTTAGAATAGAATAGAATTTTTTTGGGTTTCTGGGTCTTATTGTCAGTCTGTGTGATCAAAAGTCGATATTGGGATTTTCGAGTTGGATGGGTGAAAGATTTTGGACTTATAGGCCGCTGAAATGTCGAGACTCAGATCTAACATTCAAATGGGAAAATAAGCTGAAAATAATTTTTCATAATAATAAAACCTTTTACGAAAACATAAACGAACAAATATATCTATACATGTATATATATTATGGCAATATACATCTTTTTGAAAAAACTAATTTAATCAACCGATTATGCGAGATTCCGGTTCATTTCATTCTTTCAACAAGGGCCTTTGTAAGAAATTAACTGAGAAAGTTCTGGTTTAAATTGATACTAATGATTGCTTATTGTATACAGATGTAAATAAACTTAACCATACAAAAGCGAATACTCAATTTTAAATAAATAAATAAAATATAAAATTCTGAATGGAAGATAGATTATTTATAGGTAGTGAAAGAAAGAGAAGTATTGAATATTTATTAACATTACTGTAGTTTTAGTTAGAAAGCGGAACATAGTGGTTTCAGTGGTGTTTAAAGCTTTTAATATTTAAATATTTAGAATTTAGATGTACAAAAATATAAATAACTGCCTGTTAGATTTTATGTATATATATTCTAGTTTTTTATTTCAATAAAAAAAAAATTTCTTTTATCTTATTGGAATAATAAGTGAATGTCATATTCGGTATGTTTATTGTGTAAATGAATGATAAAAATAGAGGGGGTAAATCTATTATAGAAATTTTATATAGTTGAATTATTCAAACTTTATTCAGAGGGCAAGCAATTTTTTAAAGGTGAGTCATAAATATAAATGATAATAAATCAATGTTTTTAATATCTATATATTTGATGGTTTTATATTTATTTGAATTTGTATTATGAAATAACGTTTTCTTTTTAAAAGAACAATTATTTTAAAGTGGGTGTTATTTAATTTTGGAATAAAATATACAATTGTATTGAAACGTTTATATATATATATATATATATATATAGTATTCATTTCGTGACGAAATATTTTATATAAACTTTTGAATTTTTAAAAGTAGAATAAAGTTATTCCGAATAATATATTTTACATCGATAAGATTTGTCATACATAATAATCAATCGAATAAATGAATGAAAATGAATATTATTTTGGAACATTTATAGTATTGAAGTGCGCATTTAAATTTTTTCAAATTGAAATATATTTTTTGTTTGATTTTAGAAATTATTTAAAGAGTATAAATATATATTTAATGGCATTTTAAAAATTTGACTTTCATTTAAATGTTTTTATTAGAATAAACTTTTAATAAATTAAATTTCAAACATCAAGGTAATCCAAAACTTATGGAATATTATAATTTTTTACTTTATATAAGATTAAGTGTAATAGATTTTAATAATTTTCCTCATTTCTGAGGTCCCTTGATTATTGAGTTAAGTATGCATGCGTAACGTTAAGATATCAAATAAATAGTTATATTTGAAAATTGGTATTTAAAAGGTATTAGGTAGTAATTCAGAATTTTTTGCTTTTGAAATAGAATAAAATATTAAATTTTTTTTGGAATAAAAAAAAAATAATATAAAGAAATCTATATAAATAATTTATTTCAAAAAGACTCTTTCTTATCTCCCTCGATATGTCAACATCCATAATAAATATAAAATATTAATTTAATTTAATCTATATAATTTTGATGGATTTTTCTATAAAATATATCAATAGATATTTAAATTTTACTTATTTTTTTAAAGACTATACAATATTGGTTTAAACTTTTTTACATTACTAGATATACATAAATTGATATAATTTTATTTAAAAAAATGTCATCCAAACATTGCTATCATGTGTGGGCTAAGATAAAATTATTTCAAAATCTCAATTTTTATCATAAGAATCTGAATTGCAATAGTAAAAAGATAAACTCATTAAATATTGTTATAAATTCTTTATTAAATATAAACCATATTTATTCATATATATTTATAATTATATATGATTAAATAATTATATTACTAAAAAAGAGAATGGTAAATACATATAAAAATAAATATAATTATTGAGTTTTCAAAATAATTTTTTTTTTTTAAATTTTATCTTCCAAAGATTTAATTATTAATCAATGAGTGAAAAGGATTTTGATTAAAAATTTTCAATTCTATATTTCATTTTAATCTCATCTAATACTCAAAAAATCAAGAAGATCAAAGAGGAAAAGGAGGGAACTTGAGTGTTTATCAGTTATTAAATAAAATAATAAAATAAATGCGCGTAACCATAATAATTTAAAAAAAAAGAGCTAATAATAATAAAGAAATGCACCTGAAGCACATTATAAGATTTTCATTCTTATCTTATCATTCATAAATAAATATTTTAAAAAAAAATGTAAGTCAAAACACACTAACTGACTAATCATAGATAATTATCAAACTCCGAGATAATATAATAATAACATAAGGATATGATGATAACTATTTTTCTTTTTTACTTAATTTAAAAAATTTTTAAAAATTTGATGTTAAATCAAACAGAATAAAAAATTCATTCAAAATAATTTAACAATATTTTATAATTAATTGTAAAAACAAATAAAATTAATTTTTGAAATAATATTTTTCAATTTTATATTTAGATAAACTATTCAATATTATAATTTTTACTATCTCGTAAGAGATAGTATTGCGATCACGATGTTGAGATTTTGATTTTTTATATGTTTTGAAGGTTCCTGAATCATTTTCACTAAGGTTGAGAAAAATGTCTGTCTGTGGGTGTGTGTGTGTATGTATGTATGTAACCAAGATTACACAAAAACGGTTTGAGCTAGAATGATGAAATTTGGTACATGGGCATTATTCAAAATTTGTAGTTTTCTATCAACTTTTGAGAAATGTAGCTCAATCGGAAGAGGGTCATTACCTACCACGTTTTGATTTTTTTTCTTCTAAAGTGGCCGTAAAAATAAAGATATATGTTTGATAATTTTTCACATGATTAATAATTGTATAAAACTGCTATATATAAAATTTCAGCTTGATTGAATAGCTGAAAGTACCGGAAATAATTTTTTAACATTGCAAATCTCACGCGCCAACACGTGACGTGGTGCCATCAACAAAGAGCCAAACATGCGCTGATTTAATAAATATTATTTATTAATTCTAATTTATAATTTAATTAATTTAATTTAATTTAAATTAATATATGTTATTTAATCCAATTCAAATTGCGAGATAGTCGAGTGGAGACACTCCAGATTTTTTTTGTATAATTAAGAGGTAAATTATTTCTACTAGAATGTTTAGTTTTCCGAAATTGGTCATCTACCTTTCATTCATATCTATATATACAGGGACAGGAAACACTCAATCCCTTCTACATAATTTTAGATTTCTAACGAATGATAAGTAAAAACTGTGGTATCTATCTATCTATATACAATATATATTTATAATCTATATCTATCTTTCTGACATATATATATATATATATATATATATGCATAATATGCTGTCTCTTTTGAAATCTTATTTCAATGATATAAAATAACATAGAATATGATAAAATTCCTTCTTTAAGTTTAAAATAAAAAATTATTGAAAATCGAATAATTTTTCTTTTATATTCATATATTAGATAAAATGATTTCAATATCAATTAAAAGAAATGCTTTTGAGTTATTTTTGAGATAAGAAAGAAAAATTTGAAAAACTTAATTTAATTGTAACATAAGAAAGGTTGATTTTCGAAATTATTATAAATATAATCCATTTAAAAATATTTTTTATATTAATTTATTTCACCAGAGCATTGAGTAGATGGTCATGATATATTTGGAAAAGTCTAAATTAATTCATGGACATGTCGTCATTGCTCAGGACGTGGTACTTGTATGTAAATTCAAAGCAAATGAAGAGCATTGAAGTACCTGCAGCATACTTCGTTGGGGTCAACCCAGAGTGTGAGCTCGACGGGTAATTGCAGGTCTTCGTAGTTGAGGCCACAAGCACGTGCAGCTCGTTCGATGGTCTCGTCGCGGCGGTCACGCTCGTTTACGCGAATGCATCGGTAACCCTGGCCCTTGCAAGGTTGTTCAGGAAACCAATGGTCCTGAAACCGCTCTGCAAGAAGATCCGAGAGACACCGTTTGAACTCATCCAGCTGCGACCGGTTAAAGTTTTCGCTTCTCTCGATCAGGCGGACTAAACAAAATAAGAATAAAAAAAAAACATTTAATTAAAACGTTTATAGGATTATTACTATTATATTTACTAGGATCATCTTTATAAATAAATGTTTATTCAGAATGCATTCAGTTCTATTTATGACTTGCTGAAGACCCTAATCAGTCATCGATAATCGAATCGTCACTATTTCCAAATTAAACCATATTTTTCACATTCTTAAAATTATAAAATTTTACTTTAGATTTCAATTTTTAAGAATATTTTATAATATTTTATAGATTATTGATATTTAAATAATCCCTTCGCCCACTAATATATAGTAGTAAATAATATAGTATTAATCTAAACTAAACCTTTCAAAGTCAGGACATAGGTTAGGACTGTAGTTGTGTTAAATTTAGAAAATTAACCAACAATTGAATTTTCATATACATATATATATATTTATAAAATTACAATATAATTTTTGATGATATATAATAATAATTTTTAACTTTTATTTTTTAACATTTGGAAAAATGCCCCCTTCTTTCAATTATATGCTCGATAACTTATAACTTTTATTAGTAGTTTATTTTTGTTGTATTATTAACTAATTATTTAAGAATTATTATACATATATATATATATATAATTATTATTTTTAAGTCATTTTTCCTGAAAATCATATTTATTTAAAATAAAATTTCAATAGAAAGTACCTTAAATAGACCTTGACCTAGAAATTTAAAAACAAAAACAAAAAAAATCAGTCAACATTAGAAATTTTTGGATGAAACTATTTTTCTAAAGGTTAAATCAAAAAATAATGATACTATTGGTTTAAAATTTGAAAAAATATAGATTCCTAAAATGGAAAAAACTGTGATACTGATATTCAAATTATTTAGAATTTTTATTTATATTTATATAAAATCAAATTAAATTGAAAAAAAAAAACAAAACATGCTAATTGTTTTTAATTTTCTCATATAATTTACATACATATGAGATAATTGAATAATATTAGTTTCTATTAAATTTATATTAAATATATAATCAATATTCAGATAATTATTTTTGTTTTTTAGTTAAATTGACTTTTAATCATTCAATCATCATTTGGAAAAAGTATTAAAGCTGAGGTACTAGGAGGGTGGGAGTAATATACAAAATATAAAAAATATGCAAAATTCTAGAGGGGGAGGGGAGTGAAGTATGTATAAAATATATATTTTATAATAAAGCCTCACCCTAAAGTGAAACAAAAAAAGATATTATCTATATACTAGTTTCTTCCATTTTTAACTAAAAATATTTATTTATTTTTTGTATACTTTGTGGGTATGTAAACAATAAAAATATTTTATTTATAAATAATTATATATGTATTATTTATTAATGAATTTAAATAAATAAAAGAATTAATGAAAATATATTTATTTTTAAGAAGAAAATTCATAAAATCTTTGCTATAAATAAAGAAAGGTTATATGGATGTTAGTAATTATCTGCTGAAAATAGAACGAGTCCTTGTGGTGGGGTTTAGGTCAAATTGATGATGGGGACGACGACCTCGAAACTATAGTCTCTTTAAAGAAACTCAAATTGTTTCAAAACATATATAATAAATAAAAAACTTTGAACAAATATTAACTATTATATTAAAATAGATATTCAACTAATGAACATTTTTACCATCTCGCCAGAGAGATAGTATTGCGATCACGAAAATTTTCGATGTTGAGATTTTGATGTTTTTATACGTTTTGAAGGTTCCTGAATTATTTTCACTAAGGTTGAGAAAAATGTATGTGTGTGTCTGTGTGTGTGTATGTATGTAACCAAAATTACGCAAAAACGGTTTTAGCTAGAATGATGAAATTTGGTACATGGGCATTATTCAAATTTCATCGTTTTCTATCAACTTTTGAGTAATGTAGCTCAACCGGAAGAGGGTCATTACCTACAACGTTTTGATTTTTTTTCTTCTAAAGTGACCGTAAAAATAAAGATATATGTTTGATAATTTTTCTCATGATTTAAAATTGTATAAAACTGCTATATATAGAATTTCAGCTTGATTGATTTGCTGAAAGTACCAGAATTAATTTTTTAACACTGCAAATCTCACGCGCCAACACGTGACATGGTGCCATCAACAAAAAGCCAAACATGCGCTGGTTTAATATTTATTATTTATAATTTATAATTAATTAAATTTAATTTAAATATAATATATTATGTTATTTAATCCTATTCAAATTGCGAGATAGTCGAGTGGAGACACTCCAGCTAATTTTTATATTAGTCTATAATATCTATTTACGTTTCGAAATGATACCGTATACCCTAATCAATTAATTTTAACTGAAAATGTATAATCCTAGGTTTATATATTATAAATAATCCTTTGCTTTGTATTTAATTATTTATAAAAAAAAAAAAAAAAAAAAAACAAGTTGAAAAACATTGCCGGCTTAAGCGTTAGTTTAATTAATTAATTGAATGAGATGTCGCTTGCTTTGACGTTTTAAATTCAATCAATTTTAAAAAAAATATTTATTAAATTATAGATGAACAATTCGTATCATACGTATATATTTGTTTTATTTTATATTATGAAAATTTGTAGATCAAACCCAGCCCCCTCCCTCTGACATCAAAAAAGAAAATATCACCTTCATGTACACTTTCATATTAGTGGAAAAGAAATCAAAATGCAGAAGAAATGGCACTCGTTAATAAAAAAATAAATAAATAAAATAAATTATCGATGCACAAAACAATTTCTTTTCTCTCCCTTTAAATTGTAAGGTGATGTCTAATTGGAAGGCATTGAAACTTTTAACCTTGAACATTAATAGATATATGAAGGCAATAACCCATGATTATATGTTTATAGTTATACATAATTTATATGATCTGGTTAGTGGTATATTTTTTTTAAGTGAAGAAAATACTTTAAAACTTATAAAAATTAGCTGGAGTGTCTCCACTCGACTATCTCGCAATTTGAATTGGATTAAATAACATAATATATTATATTTAAATTAAATTTAATTAATTATAAATTAAAATTAATAAATAATATTTATTAAACCAGCGCATGTTTGGCTCTTTGTTGATGGCACCACGTCACGTGTTGGCGCGTGAGATTTGCAGTGTTAAAAAATTAATTCTGGTACTTTCAGCGATTCAATCAAGCTGAAATTCTATATATAGCAGTTTTATACAATTATTAATCATATGAAAAATTATCAAACATATATCTTTACTTTTACAGTCACTTTAGAAGAAAAAAATCAAAACGTTGTAGGTAATGACCCTCTTCCGGTTGAGCTACATTTCTCAAAAGTTGATAGAAAACGATGCATTTGGAATAATGCCGATGTACCAAATTTCATCATTCTAGCTAAAACTGTTTTTGTGTAATCTTGGTTACATACACACAGACATTTTTCTCACAACCTTAGTGAAAATGATTCAGGAACCTACAAAACGTATAAAAACATCAAAATCTCAACATCGAAAATATTCGTGATCGCAATATTATCTCTGGCGAGATAGTAATAACAATTAGATTAGAGACAATTAATTAAATTAAAATTGTTTCAAAATCAATATTATAAAATATCAAATAGTAATTAATTATTTAAAAATAAAACAAATATAATTAAATCCAAATTAAATGTAATCCGGCAAATTCATGTATTTATAAGGAAAGTAGGGGTAGACTAGAAATATAATGAAATTTGAAGATTAAAGGTTGAAAATACTTTATATAAAAAAAAAACTTTTTTAAAAAACCACGTTTTTAACGCACTAAAAAGAAGAAAATAATTTTTCTGAAACCCCATAGGTACTGACATTACAAACAAGAGATATGATTTGAAGAAAATTTTCTATAACGTAAAACGTGGGGCGCAAATAATAATAAATTTTTTAAATGCAATATAATTTCTTTGATTAATTTATTTCAATATCCATGGATTTATATTTTAAGTTTTATATTTTTTACCAGACTTTTTGTAAAAGGGAATATTATTAGTAATCCAACAGAATACTTTTATTAATGTAAATTTTTTTTGGAAAATTAATTCCTTAATATTAAATAAACATCTTCAATTTACACTTTAGAAATTTTATTAACATAAATATTAAATATTTGCTAGAAGTTTTGCAGTAGCAAAATTTAGTTTTAGATTTCTTCAAGTTAAATTTCTTATATTATTTACCAGAATATTGTTAGGATGTCATTTTTTATCAGAATTTTTTAAAAGTGAATATTATTAGTAATCTAAAGGTAATCTTTTCATAAATTAAATTTACCTCTTTTAAAAATTTCGATAAGTTATAAGCTTTACTTTTTGAAGCTAATTAAAATATGAATTCATTTATCCTATTAATTTGTACCTAATAACATTTATTTATAAATTTTTATACGATACAGAATATTTTAGCCATAGTTGCGCCCCACGTTTTACGTTATAGAAAATTTTCTTCAAATCATATCTCTTGTTTGTAATGTCAGTACCTATGGGGTTTCAGAAAAATTATTTTCTTCTTTTTAGTGCGTTAAAAACGTGGTTTTTTAAAAAAGTTTTTTTTTTATATAAAGTATTATTTTCTACTTTTTAGTCTTCATATATTGCAATCGATTTCACTTGACCTATACTACTTTTAAGTTTTTTGATTGACTTTAATAGTCATGAAATACTATTATCCTGAAAGTAATAAATTTAAATTGAATTATAAAGAGAAACTTTTAAATTTATCATATTTTAATTCTTTATTGCCTAAAACTCATCATAAATTTAAATTTTGTTTTCTAAATTACAGTACAAAACATTAATATACCTTCTTTCAAATTTATTTACATTTTAAATATTATACATATTATATTATTCTTTTAACGGGTTTTTAACGGTTTTTTTCAAATTTAAATATTTACACTTTTTGTTTTGATTTTCCCATACAAAATTATATTCATTAATTATGCTCTAATTAAACACTTACAAGCTACGAATGTGTTATTTTATTGTATTGTCATCCAGAATACATTACTCTGAAAAGTTTCAGAGCGATTGGATGACTGGAAGTGGTCGAAATTTCGATTGCAAGATTTGACCCGAACAGATAAATAAACAAACCAACAAACAAGAAAGCAAGCTAAGAAAAACGTGGTAAAATACACTCAGTTAGCAAGAGTGCTAATGATGACTTGGTGAGATGCAGAGAGCAAATGATAGCTGAAGGAAATTGAGGGTGGCGTTTAAGTCGAAAAAAGGTGTGTCGAAACAGGCAACCAATCAGAAGACCCGTTAAGTAAAAATAAGAAGAGGGGAGTTTGAACCTTTTTTCTACCTCCCTATTATATTTTTTCAATATTTTGATTTTATTAATTTTTTATCTCTCTTTGTAAAGACGAAATTATAACTTTAAAATGATTTTAAATGTAATCAATCAAAAGTCAGAAATTATAATTTAAAAAAATCAAAATTCTTCATAAAAAAAAAATGGCTTTTTATTTTTTCTAATACATTTACCGTGTATATAATATATAGAGATTCTTTATTTCATTAGATTGAATATTATTTATTAGTAATTCATTTAATAAATATCTAATCGTTATTTGAAATTTATTTAATTATTATTTTAGAATTTATGATGCTTAATCCAAATTTAATTCGCAGCATGGAACATACGATCAGGACTGTCATTTAGTTGGAGGGGAGCGACCTGAACATTTTTTCAAACTTCTTATTTAAACGGATTTTAATATTTTGATTATTATTATTAATTAATGTATTATATTTGCATCCCGCCTCGTTTTTGTATTAGATATTGTATCAATATTTTTTATATTTAAAATATTTTAAAATTTTTTAATTAATTTCGAAAGAAAATTAAAAATATATTTATACAATTTTTGCTAGTATAATAAAATAAGATCTAATGAAATATATTTATTTTTATCGTCAATTCACAATGTGTCATTTATTATATTATTAATTTGTGAAATGATTACAAATTTTATGTAAAATCCATTCTCTATTCGTTTAGATCAAAAATAATATATTTAATATTTAATATATTGAATATATTTAATACATACTAGAATCAACTCTTGAATATTTTTTTAAACAAGCGGACTATGGACATCTGTATTATTTATTTTTAATGTTTTGACAAAGTCCCTTTTGTTGTTTTCTTCTTTTGTATTATGTATTGAGAAAGGTAAGTTTTGGAAAGGGCCTTTTGTTGTATTATTATTGTTTCTCCTTTTTAAGTTAACAAAATACAAATATTCATTAATTATGCTCTAATTAAACACTTGCAAGCTACGAATGTGTTATTTTATTGTATTGTCATCCAGAATACATAACTCTGAAAAGTTTCAGAGCGATTGGATGACTGGAAGTGGTCGAAATTTCGATTGCAAGATTTGACGCGAACAGATAAACAAACAAGAAAGCAAGCTAAGAAAAACGTGGTAATAAAGGTTGGGTTAGAAAAGAATAAGTTGACCTGTGGCCAGGTCCGAACCGACCGACGGTTTGAAATAAATTAATTTCCAGCTACAGAAACAATTTCAAATAATTTTCATATATCTATTAATGTAATAAAAAACAGATATGGATACATAAATAATAAATATAAACATTTTTAATTTTATTTTATTTATAATATATATGCAAGATCAGGCTGTGACGTCATGCATGGCTGGATGATGTCATATAATTTTAAATCAAGAAAAAACTAATAAATATGATTTTTCTCGAGGATAAAACCAATACAAAGTGCATGATTCGTGGTGATATATAAAAAAATCTCCTTTGGTGTGAAAATAACCCTTTCCTTCCTATCGTCGATCGCTAATACTACCACTTCCGGTTTCCGGAATTGCACCAAAAGTTGATCAATTCATCCCACTTATGCATTAAGTAAATATACCAAATTTCATCAAAATCGGTTGAGCCGTTCAGGCTGTACACATCTATACGGACGGACAGACGGACGGACAGACGGACGGACGGACAGACGGACAGACATCATGCTAAAAATACTTTTTTCTGTTTAGAAAATGCATGATTCGTGGAGATATGTAAAAATCTCCACATGTGAAATTTGGTGTGAAAACAATACCTCCCTTACTATCGTCGGTCGGTAAAAACAAATAAATTTCGAGCATATCTAATGCTGAGATTTGGCGTATCACTGTGAAATTGAATTTAAATAACCCAAATTTGTAAAATAATTATTTTTAATGTTAGTTATTATATTATAAACTTTAATTACAAAAAAATAACTTATGATTTCTTGGATAAGTTTGATTCGAAATGCTTTAGAGAGTTTAGGGGTTTTATTACGATTCTTTCAGAAGCGCGTCTAGGTACTTGCACTTATTTTTACTATCACGAAAATTTGTTGAGATTTTGATGTTTTTATACGTTTTGAAGGTTCCTGAATTATTTTCACTAAGGTTGAGAAAAATGTCTGTGTATGTGTATGTGTATGTATGTAACCAAGATTACGCAAAAACGGTTTTAGCTAGAATGATGAAATTTGATACATAGGCATTATTCAAAATTCATAGTTTTCTATCAACTTTTGAGAAATGTAGCTCACCCGGAAGAGGGTCATTACCTACAACGTTTTGATTTTTTTCTTATAAAGTGACCGTAAAAGTAAAGATATATGTTTGATAATTTTTCACATGATTAATAATTGTATAAAACTGCTATATATAGAATTTCAGCTTGATTGAATCGCTGAAAGTACCAGAATTAATTTTTTAACACTGCAAATCTCACGCGTCAACACGTGACGTGGTGCCATCAACAAAGAGCCAAACATGCGCTGGTTCAATAAATATTATTTATTAATTTTAATTTATAATTTAATTAATTTAATTTAAATTAATATATGTTATTTAATCCAATTCAAATTTGCGAGATAGTCGAGTGGAGACACTCCAGATTTTTATATCTAATTATAAACATTTCTATGACCTCTTATTTGAATTAGAGGACAATAAAATGTTGATTTATCCATTTTTTTAAAAATTTATTTTTATTAATTAAAAAATAAATAATGCGTTGCCATATAATATTAGAAATTTGTATATATATGTATATATATATATATATATATATATATATATATATATATATACCTATATGTAAATAAATACACGTTTATTTATTGTTCTGGTAATAATCAAAGAATTTCTTATGGAAATTTACTATATATATATATTTTAAATTTCTAAACACAAAGCAGTCGGCTGTTTAAGTGTGGGCGTGGACTTTATTTCTCATATCATGGTTGTCTGGCCAGTCAAACTTGTTGTTTCTCCTTTCTCTCTATATCTATCTCTTTTCTACTAATCATTGCCTATAATTTTCTCTCTTTTTCCTTTATATATCTCATGTTCTCATTTTTTTATTTATTTATTTATTTATTTTTCACTCTTCCCGTTAATTCATCTTGAACTTCATTTATTTAAATGAATTATAAAAATATAAGTGTTAAATTTAAAACTAAATAAATTAATTTATTTAAAGGTGAAATCTTTTTTAATTAATTAAAGAGAGTAGTTGTCATTTGAAAATTGTTCATTAATATATATATATATACATAAATCATATAGTAGAATATCTTTTTGAGTTTAGGAGAAGCACAAGTGAAAAGTAAATTAACAACATAAATAGAAACTAATAATATTTAATTAAATTGAATATTCTTCATTTTGATTCAATAAAATGGATCTTTTTTAAAAAAATAGTGATTATTCATACTGATTTTTTTTTTTTCATTCAACAAACTTGTAACTTCATAGTTGAAATAGTTATAGGTCAATATTTGCCAAAGTATTGGTAGTAATCATTTTCAATGCTACGGTTTTAGCAAATAAACAGTACTTTAATCAGCACAAATACATTACCATTTCAATTAGAGATTCATATTTATTTCATTTCAATGAGAATTTTTCAAGCTATGCAAAACGACCGTGATAATGAATAAAAAAATTAGGTCACTTATTAATAAATTTAGCAAAATTTCATTCATACATTAAAAAAAAAAAAAATTGGTGTCATGTGCAAAAATGAAACAACAGATCGACATATTTAAAAGTTTATAAAATATATATATTTAACACCGAAAATTGTGAAATTCACACATTTTTATTTACTTGACCAACAAATTTTATGAACATATCTTAATCTTATCTTATTATGCTAGCTAAAATTGTATATATATGCTATATAGCCATGGGTTCTCAAAAACCGCTCTAACGATTTTTTTCAAATTCACACTAGATATAGTATTTATAAAGAAAAATTGATTTTTATTGATCACATCTCAGGAAAAATACATCTTAATTATTTATTTCTTAATTTAAAATTATATATGGAGACGTCAAAAATGGCATCCATATTGAAATTTGACTCCCGCCTTTTTTTAAAGGTTATTGTATTAATATTTTTTTATATTTAAAATATTTTAAAATTTTTAATTTAATTTCGAAATAAAATTAAAAATATATATTTTAATAATATTTTATAATTATAAATTACGATATATATTTATCATTCTTCCAATAAAAAAAATATTCATTCACTTAGAAACATACATAATAATACATATTTATGTATTATTGAGGACACCAAGTTCCATTCATTTTATTCAGATTGATGCATTGATGCAACATTTAATAATTGTAATAAATAATTAAAGAATTGTATTTCAGCTCGGTGTCCCAAGTATTAATATTACCAGCCAAACCCAATAATAATGAATTATTTTTTTTAACTTAAGTACCGAGCCGAGGCTCGGGGTCCCCCGGTACTTATTTATTATATCCGATAAATAGTCTTCCAGTGGGTAACTTAGATTGTTATATGTAAGTTTTTGTTTATTTTAAAATTTTATTATTGTTGGTTATTTAATATTTGATTGTTTGTTATTATTAATTTATTTATTAAAGTATTTCCTATTCAAATCATAAATGCCATCGGCGCTCTGATCAGCTAGACGGGGGCTCCGCCCCGAAGTAATACATAGTATTTTGTTTAAAGTTTGTATGTAAAAGGTTTTCATCCATTTTGTTGCAATCAGTATATTACCATAGATATTTTAATTTAATCAGTAAATTAATTATATATTACTATTGTATTTGTTATATCAATCTATCTATCCCCCTGTGGCTCTAGGGATCTCGAAAGTAACCCCCAAGTCTGAGCTATAACCATCTAACTCCTACCCTGTCCCATCTGTCCCGTCCCTTCCTATATTGTCCACTCACCACGTTCTTGGTCTTTCCAATCACACAGGACGTTTCCCAATCGGTTTTTCCAAATATATTCCGCGATTCTAGCCATGACCCCTTCCCATCCCAGCCTTCTCTATTTTATAACCTTAATAACCTTAACTATATCTGGAGATGCATAGAGGTCATGCAATTCCTCTTTATGCCATCTCCGTCATAGCCCGGTGATCTCATCTTTCTTTGGTCCTTAAATGCTGCAAAAAATCCTAATATCAAATTTTCTAAAACTTTCTCCCAAGAACATCGACCACCCAAATAATACAACAGGCAATAATTGTCTTAAATATTTCAATTTTCATCCATTTTGATAAAAGTTTTGATGAGTTAAGCCTCTTTACTGTATGATAACAGAAGTTACCCGATTGCGACATCGATTTAAATTCTTATCCAATATTATTATCCTTTGTAATTATAGAATCTAAGTATTTACATTTTTCTACATTTTCAAATTCTACATTTTGTATGTTAAGACATTGTGTGTTAATAATATTTTTCTCTCTTACTAAATATTTTGTTTTATCCCTATTAATTTCAATCCCCATCTTATTTCCTGCCTCAATTAATATTTTTATCTTTAATTGCAATTGCCGAATCTCTTTAAAATATTTCAGACTTCTGCATAGCCTAATTCTTGAATTTTTTTGTTTAATTGCATTTCGTTTGATTTTTTCCCAATTTGTCTAATCACATACTCAAATGCTAAAATTTTTTTTTGTTTCTATGACAGCAAAAAAGTAAACAAATTACATACATACAAACAAACACTCTCCTTTATATATATAGATAGAAGATAAAGATTCTATTTTTTCATTACCAATAAAATAGACCATAATGCAGACATAGTTATGGTTATAAAATCGAGAAGGCTGCGATGGGCAGGACACGTGGCTAGAATAGGAGAGGAAAGAATGGCGAAAAATATATTGGTGGGGTGATCGACTGGGAAAGGTCCGCTTGGAAGACCAAGGACACGTTGGGTGAACAATGTAGGAAGGAACACGAGAGAGATAGGAGAGAGTAGGAGTTGGATGGTATTAGCTCAGTATAGGGACTCTTGGACAAATGTGATTGCTGCGGCCAAAAACTTTCGAGTTCTGTAGAGCCACAGAAATAGATAGATAGATTTATCAAAAAAATAAATAAGAATAAGTAGTTTGAAAAAAAATAAATAATGTATTCAAGATTTTTTTTTTAAATTAGTCAACATTTCTTTTTAAATTTTATTGACTGAAATAAATTATTAATGGTTAAATCTAACTAAACTTAGCAAGGCTCGATCCCTCGACCTCAAGCTCCAGACTAGGACTATAACCACAATTTTTATACAATTTAAAGAAATAGCTTGATTAGCCAATATTTCATTTGTCTATAAGAACATAGAAAATATGAATCAAATATTTACAAGTTTAATTGGTTTCGAGATTAATAAATTTACTTTATTTTTAATTTTATTTACATTTTCTTTTTTCTCTAAGTATATTTTAAATTTATTATATATAAAACAAGGCTGTCTTCTCACCAGGAAAAACTAAGATTATAATCATTAACATATCGTCATGGGAAAAATACTTGAAATTATTAAGATATGTACTATGAAAAAATATTGCGATCACGAAAATTTTCGATGTCGAGAATTTGATGTTTTTATATGTTTTGAAGGACTTAGAATTTCATTTTATTTCGTTTTAGTTCAATTAAAGATTTTTATAAAAAAAAAAATAAATAAACAGAAGACTTTCGATTTTTAAATCAGATAATATATTAAATAATTGTTGAATGTAATTTACCTAGATATAATTTAAGTAAAGATATATAATTATTGATATATTTATAGTAATTAATAGGAATTAAATAATATAATAATAGATTTGAAACTTATTAATTTTATTTATGGTAAAATCGAATAATAAATCAGCCTGATATTTTCAAACAAGAGTTAGTTACCTGAGAGTGGATTTAAAGGGGATTAATAATAATATTATTATATAATATGCCTATATATCATAGTTTTTAAAAGATTATGAAGAATGGATGATTCAGAATTGGAATCAATACCAAATATTATGACGCAAAAGAAGTCTAGGATTGATAGTTAAAGTTAATGGAAATAGGTATAATTTACGTAGCAATGACTTTTGTCTAAGGAAAGGGCATTCATTTGTGAATAGTATTTGTTTAAGTATTGCGACTTGACTTTCTCATTAAATATACAATTTTAATTTTTCCTAAGTTTTGAAATTTAATGAATAATTCAATCTATGGAAAATAAAATGGTGTAAGAGCATCACACTACTTTCATTTATGACATACAAAATATAAATATTATTTATAATTAATTTTATTTTAAAAAGAAATATTTATAATTAATTATTTTTAAAAAAATCTTTTACTTTCCTATGATTTATTTAGAGAATAATAATATTTAATTCCATACTAAAATAAAAATAAGTAACAATCGAAACGTTGTGTATATTTTTTGTATTTTTTGAATAAATTTACAATAACAAATATCAATATTTGGTTTTATTTACAAAATTCCCTTATAAAAATAATTAGTTTGTTAAGATTATTAGGATTCCTTTTGAGTCATGCTAGATATTTTTATTCTATTATAGATTTTTTTTTATGTCAATTTTGAACTTGGTGAGGGTTTGTTTAATCCCCAGTCTCCAATTTTCGTAGCTACATTGCATTTTTTATTAATATAAAAAAAAATATTTAGTAAAAGTTATATATATTATATTAATTACAAATATGTAATTACATATATGTATATTTATATATTAAACACAAAGAACTTATGCATTAATGCGATGTTATTGTTCAATTTTCCTCTTTCTCCGTCTTTTAATTGATATTTTACATATAAATTTTAAATACTAGTGATTATTTGTAATTATTTGTGTTGTGTGATAATGATTTTGTTTACGAGATACCACTTTATGAGTAAATTATTATTCAAAGATTTCTATGACGACATATTTTAGAAAAATTAAAAAAAAAACAACATAAAAATCACTTAATAGTTCAATTATCTTTAGGTGCTTTAAAATAAAATTATCGTTAAATTTAAAATATTATTTCTGTTGAGTTATAGTTAGTTTTTGTTATGGATAAAACCCAATACCACAATAGTGACTTGTATTGTGGAAATTTCTAATTCCAATTTTTTTGTCGATTTTGACAATGTTTAATGTTTACGATTGTAATCTAGATTGTTCTATATCAATTTTCAATTAGTTATTTATTATTAAACATGATGAATGAATGAATGACTCTTTGAAGTGAAAAATTGCATCTTTTATAAATCACATATTTTTAGCAAGATTTGTTATCAAGGTTTAAAGATTAAGTAAAATTATACGATGTTTATCATAAAAAGTTATTTTAAAATTAAAGTAAAGGAGATATCTCTCTAACTCTAATCTCTATATGATTATAGAATTATATAAAAAAAAAAAATATTAAAAGTGAATATGAGTTTTGTAAAAAGTTTACCTAAAAATAAGACAGCAGCAGTGATCTCGTCCAGCATGGCAGGAGGTCGTCGGGTGATGATCGGTTTGAACTACGACGACGGCAGGTGGCTCGGGCTTTGCTGGCACCAGACGGCTCATAGGTCTTTGGCTGAGACCTGGAACAAATATATTTGTCATTAATATCAATGGTAAACTTATCAATTATGAATCATAGTAATACAAACATTATCTAACTGTAAAATGTTGAATAATAACAATTTAAAGGAAATTTATGAATAAAAGACATTTGAAAAGGAAATTATAATTGAAAGGTCATGATGAATTTAGAAAATTTACAAAAAAAAAAATAATATGTAAACTTAAAAAAATCGAAATAAAATAGTGATTTAGAAATTGAAAATGAAAGCGAATATAGCATAACTACAATAAATAAAATCAATTTCAAGCAGAAAATGGGTTTTCTCATTAGAAAATTAAATTTTTATACCTCAGCTTCCAAACTCCTTTAATATTTTGACAATCCCATGTTTCCATCATCTAATATCATCAATGTACCCTCTCCTCCTCGACATTATTTTTTAGTTTATACAAAAATATGTGTTTAAAAATACCCCATATCCTTATCTCTATAATATAAATAATTAAAATAAATTTTTTTTTTTTTTTGAAAATTTGCGGGTATGAATATCTAGAATATAGTAACATCCAGTTTTATTTAGGTATCGAATAAATTTTTGGATAAGATCAATTAAGTAAAAATTATATTTTTAACGTTTTTAATTAAAATAAGCAAACACACATGGAACTGATTTCCTACAAAATGATCGATATAAAACAATAAGAAAAAAAAGTTATAAAATCAAATTGCTTGTAGTCAATGGATTTTGTGTATGAATTAATTATCTATTTATTTTTATTTTTTTCAAATAGTTTTTTTTTTATTTAATTCCTCGAACTTATTATTCTCAAAAATAAATATAGGTATATTTTTATATATTCATTAAAATATATTTTTCTCACAACTAAAAAAATATTATGATTGTATTTGACATTTTAACTATAGCATATCAAATATTATTATATCATCATTAAGCAAATAGAATAGGAAAAATAATAAAAAAGTAAATTATAATTAGAAAAATAAAATAAAACTGCGATGTAAGAACTAAAAAGAATTATAGTCAAAAAGGAGTATTTTATAACATAAAGTTAAACATTTCCAGATTTCATTTCATTTCCTTTCTCATTATTTCTTCGATTACTTCACTTATTTCGTAATGTGCCTCTTTTGTGTTTGATAGAAAATTTCAACTCTTTCAATCGTAAGGTTTTAATTGTATCTTTTGAATATATATAAATTTCTTTTTAATGTCATAAACATACAGAGAATATTATATATATATAGAGAGAGAGAATTATTCATAATAATTACAAAGATAAATATGAAAAGAAAATATATTTAGATAACTATTGTAATAATAAAAATATGATAATTTTATTTATTTTCTTTGAAAATTAAATAAAAGTTTAAGAAAAAAAGGAATTTTATATTTTCTTATTTAAATTATAAGAAATATCATAATATTATTTTAGTAATTTTTAATTGCATTATTTATTTATTTATTTAGCGTAGGGCTTTACAGAATTCAAATTAAATCACAAACATATACAAGAAATTCAAAATATAAAATACAACACAAAAATTAAAACAAAAATTGAACACTAGTAGTGCAAAGTCGAAACAAAATAAATAAAACCAAATTGCATTAATTGATAATAAAAAGTAAAAAAATGTATTGAATATTTTTTCAAATAGAGTATAATAAAATATAATAGATTTAATCTTTGAGTTGAATTATAAACTTAATGTTGTTGAGAGTTATATTATTACATGTATTATTATTATTATTATTAGGATTATTATTTTTTCTATTTTAATTACGAACGTGAGAATGTGAAAAAAATATATATAAAATTTCCTGGTTAAAATTTGTCTTTTATTTTAATCCCTGACACATCCATTGGAGTAACCTACTTTTATGTTATTGGTGACTTTTTCAACCTACTTTATAATATGATAATCTAGTTCATTAAAGACCAGTGCGAAATTAATTGCAATCAAATACAAATCAATTTCATTCATTGGTAAAGAATATATTCTAAAATTATTAATTATTAGAGTTTTATTTCTATTAATGATTTATTTAATAAAATCTTTATAAAAAAAAACAACATAATATTTAAAAAGTAAAATTCTGCAAAAATTTGTTCCCAAAAAATAATTATAAGGATTTTGATAAGAAAATAATTTATAAAATTAATTAACATAATTTGATATCCATTCTAAGACAAATCAAAACAAATTCTCTTTATTTTATGTTTATATATTATAATTATTATATTTACCAATTTATTATATTAAAATTGAAAGAATAAAAATATTTAAATATGAAAAAACAATAATGTAGAGATTATCATTGTGTGAATAAAAGACATTTATTTATTTGTATAAATAAATTCAAGATAATGAGAAATTAGTATTTCGAAGGTTTTTCAATCATGCCTAGTAGGAATATCTATCTTAGAAATAGTAATACGATAATGATGAAATACTTAGTAACTATTATCTAAATTTAAATCATATTATTTAAAATGAAGAAATCATGTAAATTCTATTGTAATAATTTCTTTAATTTTATTTTATAAATTTGTAAATAATTTTATATAAAACATTGAAAGTTTATTTTATAGAATAATTTTATAGCAAAATATAATTCGACGACGTTTTAATGAATAAACAAAAAAATAAAAGATTTGATAATTAAATAAATCAAATTCCTAAATTTGAAAATTTCATTTTACTTTTACAATTTCACATTTCGATTAAATAATTAATATTTTTTTATGTTTCTGGTTAATTAAACAAAAGTTTATATAATAGATATGCAGTATGATTTTTTATTTTTGTTATATATTAATTTTAAATTTTAATCTTAAACACAAATAATTTATTAATATTTTCAGAATAATTTGTACTCAATTTAGTAATAGTACTAGGTAAATTACCATTCCTTACTTCTAAACCAGAGAATTTTTACAATTTTTTTTTTATTATTATTATTTACAAGAAAATTATCCTAATATATTTTTATTTGCTTAAGTGATTCGTGATTTTTTTAATTAAATTAAAGTTATAAAAATAAATATTAATTTTCAGTATTTAAAAGAAATATAGATAAATGATACCACTTTTACTTATTCTTAGCCATATATAGAGAAAATGATGAGACTGGACAGAGATTCAGAAATTTAGAATTTATTAATCATCATTTATTAATAAATGAATATGATTTAATTTAAAAAAATGATAAACTCTTATGGGCAACAAATAATAATTAATAAATTTAAGGATTTATAGTAAAGAAATTTATATTAGTGTTAATGTGATTATAGAAATTTATTAATTGGTCATTTTTTTTAAAGAAAAGTAGAGAATTTCATTCAATATTTATATGTAAAATCATATAATATTCTATTAAAATTCTTAATTCTTTTAAAAATATTCCAAATTATATAAATTTTCCCAAAGATGAACTAAATTAAATATTTTCTATTTACTTTAACTAGAATTAAAAAATAAAGTTTTGTTAATTTTATTGAATGAATGAACTTTGATAATATTAAAAAAAAATTTCTAGTAAATTTATTTAAATAATAAAATAAAAAAGTTACACACACGCGTAAAATAAATATAATAAAATTTAAAATGTTCAATGATATTATCAATGGAGTATTTTATTATAGTAAAATTTTACTTATGTAATTTTTTAATATTATTGAAGGAAATTTAAAGATATTTTAAATACTTCTACTAATGAATCGATTTAATTCTAAATTTTCTTAATGTTAGTATCTTAAACATTTTGAAATCCATTAAGATCCTTCCTCCCAAGAGGATGATTCATATTAGAAAGTTATACTTCCTGCATATTTTGTAGGTAAAAATATAATAAAATTAAAAAAAATAATCAATTGTGTATGATTCAATTATATAAATAAAATAGAAAAACTAGTTTAATTTGAAAATTAAGTGGATTAAGAGAATGATTAAATTATATATATATATATATATATATTATAGAAGCATGGTCATTTAGGTTATAAAAACATGTGCTCTCAAGAATTTTCATCATACAATCAGTACTTTATAGAATTTATTATAGAACTTTTATTCATGAAATAAATATTAAAAATTAAAATATGAAAAATATTGTCAAAAATCATAATTTAGAAAGTCGTTTTTTTTCTATATAATTTAAATAGGAAGAATATATTATTTATAATTAGGATCACATATATATATATATATATATATATAATATAATATAATATATATATATATACATTAGATATTAGATCATATAAATATTTATAAAACTATTTTACATGTTATATAAATATATATATATAAATTGTATATTAAATTGTTTAAGGGCAATATTATGAAAATATGCTTGTCATTTATTTTTGACATTAAATGATATTTAAAATAAGAAAAAGTATAGCTAAGAAACAATAAAATTATCATTTTCATTTTCGATTTATAATTTATCAAAATTAAAAAAATATTATTATTTATAATTGAAAAGCAGACGATAAATTAAAAGTATAATGGATCTATTATTAGTTGAACACAAATAAAAAAAAATTTAAAAATAATCCTTTAAATAAAATAATAAAATATAAAATAATGTGTAAGGGCATTAATGACATACATATAGAAATATTTATGAAGGTGTGTGGGTGCGATTAGAGACAAAGAAAAGTATTTATTTATTTTTTTTAAATAATTACCTTCACAGGATTTCTGCCTGGCTTCGTATCCGAGCCAAGACTATTTTCAAAAAAAAAAATAAATAGGATTCTTTGGTCTTTTCTTCTTGTTTATGGCCACTTTAGTATTGGGGGTTGGGGGTCTCTTTGTGATGATATCCTCGTCGTCGTATTAATTAAGCACTATTCTGCAAACAATTAATTACAAATGTTTTAATATTTAATCTTGCAACAAAAAAACAACACTTGATGTGATAATAAGGTGGATTGATGTGATAAAAAGAAACACATATTGTTTTTTTGAGATGCCAGCTCAGCTGCTCTCACTCATTCACTGGGCTTTCCAATATTTTTCATTTCAAGTTTGCTTTTTTCAATTTAAATAAAGGGTGAACTGATTCCAAATGAAATAAATTGTATTGATAAACACCATCTGATCAATTTTGTTAAGAAAAAGTATAGAAATGCATAGAAACTTACAAAAAGAAATGAAGTGAAATGGAGATAGATGTAAATGCAAGAAAATGTGAAAGGCGACTGCTAAATTGCGTTTCTAGTTCTCAGCCAGGTCAACTAGCCAATCAGCGATTGCCTGTGCGTGCGCAATGACCTGGACTATAGCTGATTTTGACCCCCACCGCTAGAGAGTGCCACTGTTTTCGATTGGGATATTTTATCAAACAAAAAGTAACCACTTTTACCAATTTTAACAGGTTAATCCTCCTTTAAATTTGAGCGGGGATTTTAAAATAAATTTCAAGATTATAGAAGTCAGTGATATCCGCATTTCGATTTTTCATATATAGGGTGGTCGAAAAAGTCTTTTCGTATTTTATAAAAAGTCGATGAAATTATGGAAAAGATTGACAAGGACCGTCATATAAGCAGCCATGACATTGCCAAGGAACTAAACATTCATCATCAAACGGTTTTGAACCATTTAAAAAAGGCTGACTACAAAAAGAAGCTTGATGTGTGGGTACCACATGAATTGTCTGTGAAAAATTTAATGGACCGAATTAACATCTGCGATTCTTTGCTGAAACGAAATGAAATCGAACCATTTCTGAAGCGAATGGTAACAGGAGTCGAAAAGTGGATCAAATAAGACAATAATGTGTGAAAAAGATCATGCTACAAGGGTGGTGAAGCTCAACAAATAGTCTAAAAGCCAGGATTGACACCTCGAAAGGTTATGATGAGTGTTTGGTGAAATTGGAAAGGAATCATCCTCTATGAGCTGCTCCAGCCTGGTCAAACGATTGATTCTACACTTTACTGTCAACAACTGATGAGATTGAAGGAAGCAATCGAAAAAAACGACCAGAACTGATCAACAGAAAGGGTTTCGTCTTTCACCAGGACAACGCTAGACTACACACATCTTTAATGACTTAGAGAGCTTGGCTGGGAAGTTTTAATGCATCCACCATATAGTCCTGACCTTGCACCATCAGACTACCATTTGTTTCGGTCAATGCAGAACTCCCTTAATGGAGTAAAGTTGACTTCAAGAGATGCCTGTGAAAATTTCTTGTCGAAGTTTTTCGCCGAGAAACCAGAAAAGTTTTACACTGATGGAATAATGTCTCTAGCAGAAAAATGGCAAAAGGTGGTCCACCAAAATGGTACATATTTAGTTCAATAAAGTTAATTATCAATATAAAAAAAATTATTCGAAGTTTGATTAGAAATACGAAAATACTTTTTCGACTACCCTATATTATGTAGGGTATTTATGTATTTCTAAAAGCAAATAGAGAAATACAAAATTAATATTTTATTATTATTTTTATAAGAATTTTACAAATATTTAAAAGAAAAAAGACAAATATTAGTTACATGTAGTTAATTTTCCGATTTCAATGAAAAAATATTGAAACAATTATAAAATAAAAAAATAAAAACAAAATGGATTTAAATCTTCAATAGGAGATAGGAGTGGTACTTAACTTTATGAAGAGCTACATATCCCCACTCTTGATTTAGGCTATCATATAAAATATAAGGAACAAAGGCATTTTAAATAACAGTTAATATACAGGATTAAAGGTGATTTGTGATTGACCAATAAAGATGACAAAAATGATATGAAATTAATAGATTTAACATTTTAAATAATATTTGAATACTATCTAAACTTAATAATCGCAATAATAGTTAAAATAAAAAAAAATTGCAGATTCAGACCAAACTAATACATTGCATCAAATATTCTCTATAAAATTTAATATTTTTGTACTTCAATTATTCGTAAGCTTAAGAAGAAAGTTAATTGTGAGAAAACAGTGCCAGAAACATTTTCAAATACCATGGTTAAACAAGTTTTATATTTGTAAATTTAATTATAGAATACATAACTAATTAAAATGTTTCAATAAGTGCTGTTAAATTTATTATCTTAATAGAATGAGAAAGTATAAAATTTCATCTTTTCATTTCCATTCATATTAACAAACCTTAGTCAATTTAAACAAAATTTTTAAAAATAAAAAAGTTCTCAATGAAAATATCATATTTTATATAAATAAATAAATAATAAATATTCGAAGCGATAATTAAGTATATTAATTATTTTGAAATTATTTTTTCGTCAATGAAAAAATATTATCACAACCTTAGTTAGGGTAGCTAACAGGATAAAATTTAATTTAATATATTCTTTAAGATAATGGATGTAAATAATTATTTTTATCAGATATATTTTCTGAAACTTCCAAAATTCTTGGTATGTTTTATTTAAATAACTTTGATCTATAGATATAAATTTTGTACATTAAATAAAACCTTAATTTGAAAATAAATTTATTTTTTAAATTAATAAATTATATATTATCTCATTAGAGTAGAATTGTCATATTCAAAATATTTACATTAACACATGCAATATGACATAAATAATGAAAAGGATAAGTCCGTTTCTTTAAAATTTAAAGATTTTACTATTTATTTACATTTTACGGACCCAAGAATCCACTACTGACATTTTTACCATTTCTGTGAATAATTAAATGAATAGACTAAAATCTAAACTTGTTTTGAGTAATTCAAATTTTATGAATAGGTTTATAAATGTTCAAAAAAATTTTGGTTGGTGTTTTTGGAAAAAATTTCAGGTCCCTCAGGCTGTTTAAACTATTTTGCTTTTAAACAATTTTTTAGAAATAATCTCATTATTAAGGAATTAATTTTTAATTTTTCCTCTCAGATTAATGTTTGTTTTTAACGATTTCGAATGGTACCAATACTATTTTAATATACTTTTATTAGAAAAATAAAATTAATTACAATTTTGAATTCATACTAAAATTAATTTTACTATACTTTAATGCTATCAATGGATATTATCAAACTCAATTTACACAGTTCATTGAACACACTCTAAGCACTTTATTAAGAACATACAATAGCTTAGTGTAACATTTTTTTTTTTTCATAAGACAAGTTTTGATATAACTCACCTTCAAAATTAAATAATCTCATAAATATAATCTTCTTCTGATAATGTGTTTTATATTTTCATTTTGTTAGAGTTAAGGAATTATTATTTTTAATGAGGAAAATTCATTTGCATCACATATACAAAAAATTAGGTATAATAATACACAAATTCAGCTGCAGTTCTTTATTAATTTAGGAACTAGCAAATAGAAATAATAACAAAGTCATCAAGAATACCATCTTACACATACATTACATACAATCATTCGCTTATGAAAATGAATTAATTAATGAGTTTTTTTCTATTTACATAAATATATATTCATATAGATATATATTAAAAGAGAATTTCTTTCTTAATAAATCCAATAGCAAAAAATGTTATTTCTTTAATATAATATCAAAACTACAACTAAAAAAATTGAAAATTGTATTTTTCAAGTACATAATATTCAAAAATTTGTCATTCTTTTTTGTTAATAAAATGAATTGAATTCGTTTCGTGATATTTAATTCTTTCTTTTTAAAAAAATATTTCTATATATGTATATTTTGTCTTTTCTAGAAGATTAGATTTTTGTTATTTTCTTTTTAAATAACAAATTTTATAAATTTTTGCTAAAGGATAGAATAGCATTGTAAACTAAGAAATATTAAAGATATACAATATTTTTTATTTCAAAACTTGAGTACAATGTTATTCGGTTTTTGATGGTAGAATTTATTTGCTGAGTCCACGGTTTATTCATTGTATTCATTTCATTATACATTCATTCTCACAGTTTTCGCAGCCTTTTTTAACAATTTTCATATGTTATTTTCACTATTAATTATCACCCTTATTAAACATAATTCTTTAAAAAACAATTTAAATTTAAAACTAATAGATTAACTCACCAATTTATCACTCTTAATCATTCAAACACACGCAATACATAGACTGATTTTTCATTTAGTCAAAATTTATGGATTTCTTTGCGATTCTTTTAATAAAAGAATTTTCGCAATCTTTTCATTAAAGCACAATATTTTAAATATTAAAAAAATATTGTCTATATTAATATATTATTTTATTTTATTTTTTTTCAAATCTGTTTTATTTTATAAGATTAAAATTCCTGGGTTTATTATCACTTGATTTTTGATGAACAAAATATAATAAGAAAATGCTTGTATTATATCAGATAACTTAAATAAAATTAATTATATTTTCTAATAAGTAAAAAAACATATAATCTTTGAAAACATTTAGTGTGAACTGTTAACCGTTTTGTTAATGGTTTTCCAATTAAAAGAAAAAATAAATTAATTATTTTTAAAATTTAAAAAAAAGCGTTATTTACTTTAAAAAAGTTTTAAACATAAAAAGAAGGCACTTGAAGATGCTCTTAGGATATAAAATATTGAGTATAATTCTTAAAATGAATAATAATTCTTTCTCTTTTAGAAAATTAAAATTATTGTACTAAGATTATTAAAAAAAATTCAAGTTTTAATTTAAACTTCTAGCAAATAATAATTTTAAGAAAATACAAATAGAAATTATTGAATCAAATGAAGAAATATTATTTAAGAAATATACTATATTTCAAAATGTAATAGAAAAATTTTAAAATATTAACAAGATATTAAAATTTAAAATGACCACTTATAAAAAGGTGATAATAAATAAAATGAATTATGAATATGTATGAGGATATTTCAGTCTTATAATGCTATTAATCAAGAGGAAGAATTATCAAAAGCTTTTGAAGCAGAAAGCATAAACTATTTTTCTTCTAATACTCAGAAAAAATATTAATATATGATCCGCAGAGCATTTACTATAGTGACTCCTTGATTAAAAAATATTTAATATATTTTGTGCAAAATATTGATCAATTCAAAAATGAAAAGATATATAGCATTAAAAACAATAAATACATTCATTGAAAAAATAATTGTTGTTTTTTTTCATTCACAAATATTAAAAACAATGATGAACGCTTTAGCTTTTTTTATTAAAAGAAAACTTAAAATGGTTATAAAAAGAAAATAATAACAATAACAAAGATTCTATTACAAATTTGAAATAATTTAGTTGATTTAAAAACAAATATACAAAAATCAAGATTAAAAGCATTTTTTTAAAAGTATTTGAATTCAAATGACTTAGGCAAATGACACGATAATCACTTTGAGAAAATGTTTCATTTTTCATTTATTTAGGAATATTTTATTGTTTTATTTTTATTTCATTAAGATGTCATCTCAATTTTTGAAGTATAAATAAATTATATATATATATATATATATATATATAAATTCATTAGTTCTCTTATCTTACCAAGTTAGTTCAGGAATGCTTTGGCGCGCCTAAGACTTTTTTCAGAATAATCACAACAAGCGCAGTCTCTAAGATTTTAGTTTTATAAGTCCGCATTTTTTTATTTTTTGTTTTGTAAATAGTTTCTCTTTGAATTTATAAATCAATATCTATTCATTTTAATAGATAAAGATATATTCAATTTAAAGTAAAAACTTGCGAACATTAGGGCAAGTGTTGTAACTAAAAAGACACCACTAAGAAGTCATCATATCGCTGACAGTTGTTGTCATATTTGGACATTTTAAGGAGTCATTTATATCGCGCCGAAACATAGAAAGATTTTGTGTAAACCTAAAAATAGATTTAAAAATTATTATTTTATTATTTTATCTTAATCGTAGAAATTAAACATGAGATTCGTTTTTGCTTCGTTTTAATAAGATTTAAATATTGTCTTCCTTTTTTGAAATCCCTTAAAGCTTACTTGCGATCATTAAGAATTTACCTGTCTCTATTTTTTATTAGTAGATTTCGTTCAATGCCATCCATAAGGTTTTCAAACCATTGTGCCATTGCTTGTTGTTTGTCAGGTGATTGACCACGAATAATAGATTCACGAAGTTGATTAAAATACTAAATAAAAAAATTACAATTAAATAAATTAATAAGCTTTAGTAAAATAAGAAAATTTTTTTAAAAAATTTATAAGAACCTCTTCATTAAGAAGAATGAGGCCAAGAAGTGGCCTTGACATGGACCATTGATTTCTACAATCTTCGAACATAATCACATTTAAAACTGTAGATAAAATTTGTTGTAAAATTTCTGGGTGTCGTTCAAGAACTTGTAAAAACATCTCCCCATGATGAATCACTCCTCGTCGAGATTTTTTTCCTCCAAAAAAAAAAAAAAGAAAAAAAAGAAAAAATATTTTGTAAATTTTTTAAAAATGATATTAATTTTAGATTATTTTCGAATTAATTTTAATTAAAATTAGTTACCTTTTTGAGTTAGTTGTTTGAATAGATAGGTAACGATATGATCTAATGTAGCGCAACAACCAGTGCAAACCATTGTATCTGAAACAAAGGAACTCGCTATATTGTATTTTTTTCCATACAAAAAACTTAATAATAATAAAAAAGAACCATAGATAATTAATTATTTAAATAAATTTCTATTTGATATAATATAATATACGAGTATATATATATATATAATAGATATTTTTTGGAATGCTAAAGTAAAACTCTACTCTAAATTTTTCTTAAATACTTTATTCCAAATAATTGTTTTAATTTCTAAAGTGTGTGTGATTATTTTGAGATTAAATAGTACCATATAAAAGACAATATTTTATTAAATTAGATAAAATTTTTTTAATATTTTTTCTGAAAAATTAATATAAGAAAATAAATAATTTTAAAGGATATTAAATTTAATAATATATAATACATTTAAGTATTTTATATTAAAATAAATTCATAAATAAAATTAATACATTAGTAATTAAATACACACATTATATATTCTTAAAATAACTAAATTGTTAGTTATAACAATCAAAAAATTATTAAATTCAATGTTTATTAGTAGAAAAAGAACATATAAGAAAAATGAAGAGCGAAAATGAGAAAGTTTTGAAGATGAAATATTTTGATGTGAAAAATGATATTAAAAAAAAATAATAAAAGTAAATGAGAAAAATAAATATATATATATATATATAGTATATATAAATTATAATGAGTTAAGGAACAAACACGGACATTGGGAGACCCCTTCAAATTTACAAACTGAAGTAAAAATAAAAAAAAATAAAATAATTTATAAATCAAGTTTGATTATTATTATTAAAGAAATTTTGTAAAAAATGAAATGTATATTTTTACCTTCAAAAAAATATATATATATTAAAATTTATATAAATATTTTCCATAAAAATTAGGTTAGTAATTAAATTCTTATTGTGAAAACAAATGTGGAAATAAGAAGTACAATTCATTTTGTGCTTATTAACATTTCATTTAAAAATACCTCATGTATGTAAATGAATAAATATAATAAGAAAAAAATGTCTTAAATATATTTATATATATATATATTAAGAAATTATGATAATAAGCTTTTGAAATTTGTTTTTATGTTTTTATGAAAATGAATAAATAAAATGGGGCATATTTTCTCAATTATTTTTCGCTCCTTTAATTTTTATTTTTTTAATTTTGGAAAAGGGCGGGGTCTCGTTGCGTGTCCGTGTCCGTACCTGTATAATGGCCCAGAGTCCCACCTAAGGCAGTCAAACCCTCGCTGATCGAACTTAGAATATAGAGAAAAACCGGTGGTTCAAGTGTTGATAAAAAAGACATATGATCTTGAGCAAGACATTCCAATAACACATAGTAAGTCTGAGAAAGCTTTGGATAATCCTAAAAAATAAAAAATATTTTAAAATTTATTTTTTTATTTATAGTTAAATAATAAAAAGTAATCAAATAAATGTTTTTATTTAATATCATTTCTAATATTATTATTATTAAATTTAGATTAAAAATATACTTACTAAAAGATCGGGTTGTGGAATGCTCAATAATAATTTGACAAAGGTTCCAAGGGCATTGTCTAATGCTTCATCTCCATATAGTCGAAAAACACCAAAATTAACATAATTGCCACAAAGTGCAGCTTTCAACATAGAAAAACAAACAGAAATTCCCTTAAGTTTTAAGGGGTAAGTTTGTTCTTTAGAAACTTCGATACCAAGAACTCGACTTCCTAGAAAGTTTTAGAAATTAAAACCCAGCAAATCATTTATTAAACATTAAGTATAAAAAAATTAAAAATAAAAGTGGAGAGAAAAATTTAGTCAACAATTAATTTTGTTAATCAAATTGTTCTTAAATAAAATTTAAGAAAAGAATCATAATAATTATAACTCTATATCAACTTAGTTAATATCAATAAAAAAATCTGATGAATTATGTTAGATTTTTTATATAATTGACATAGATTTTTATAAAACCGTTTTTCCTTAATTTATATTTAAAGTATTTTAATTCATACTTATAGTAAAGACATTAAAATATAAAAGTTCTATAAAAGCTGATAAATTTTGAATTTAATAAATAAATATTAAACTTCTAGCAAAATTTAATTAATTTAATATATTTAATTCACGTAAATATACCTAATACTAATTAATAATAAATATTAGAGTATTTCTAGTTTATATAAAATCAGAAAACATACCATAGTTACAAATGACTTTGCTAGCTTCTCTAAATAGTAAAATTCCATTGGGTGAACTAACATCAAATTGTAATCGTTGAGATCGATTTTGAACAAGTTCAGCAAATAATTTTAATACAGGTGTTGTGACCTAAAAGAAATATTAGAATAGATTTTTGTTTCTTTTAATTAACATAATTTAAAGACAAAGTAAATATGTAAATTTATTTATATTGACTTAAATTTGACTGGTCTTCAATTTATTTTCTAAGAAATCATATTTAAACATAATAATCTTGGCTTATTGAGTTAACTAATGAAGTGGAAAATTAATTTTACTCTCACAGGGTGACATTGGATATTTGGTAAAAATAATTAAAGTAATAAATTAAACAACTATATTTTAAAACAATATAAGTATAATATACTAATTAAAAAATTTAACCATATTATACATACTTGAGGGTCATGATACCATAAATCAACTGCATGTAATAAAATTGGCGTATAGCTAGGGTATCTAATTCTTTATTAAAGAAATTAATTAAAATTATATGAAATAAAAATAAATTAATAAAATGACAACAGAGCTATAAATTATCTCAAATTTTAATTTTATTTTGTTTTTTTTTCAAATATTCTGTGGAGACACCAAACTCTTATAATAAATAATGTATCGATTCTCCATTATAATAGTTTTAGAAATATGGAATCTTTCCGTTGAAAAGAAATATTCTTAAATTTCCTTATAAATTATCTATCTTGATAAGACAATTTTAAGATTTTTATATTAGAATCATATTATAGAAAGGATACATCCAATCAAAAAGCATCATATAGGAAGTCTTTGTATTAAAGGCAAAAGCTAAGCCTCTCAAATCTCGAGCTAAACCAATAAGAAGTTTTTTAGCTTCTTCACCAGCAATAAGTGAGGTTGGTTCACCAGCAGCTAACATAGATCCCACAGATTCAAAGGCAGCTAAAAATTTATAAAAATATTAGAGATAAAAATTATTTATGTATTTAAGGTAAAATATTATATATGCTTTCACAAACTTTTATAATATTTGAAATAATCTAAACTAAAGTAAAATAAATATAAAATTTATAATTATTTTATTAAGTAAAAGATAAAATTAAAATTTCTCATATTGGAACAAATTAATATATATAAATGTTAAGTATTATTATATTAACTTTTATAATAATATTTAAAATAATTTAAGTATTTCACAAATATATATTACCTGTTAATGGTAGCATAAATGAATCAAATCGATCCTCATCTTCTCCAAGATCAACCATTAATAATCGACCTAAAGATGTATAAAACATAGATCGACATCTCATTTCACTGACAGCTACTGAATTACCAAGAAATGGAAAATGTTCACTCTATCAACAAAAAAATTTATAATTATAATAATAATAATAATAATCACTTTTATTTCTTTTTTGAATTTTTACTTACAGTGTGATTATTTAACATAAATTGTACTTCATCAAGCTTAACAAGTTTACGGACACAACTGTATCCAACTGATAAGTCATTTAGTAATTGTAAGGTTTTAGAAATGATTTGTTCTGATCGTCCCCAATATTTTAGATTAGTAATTCTAAAAAAATATTTAAAATATTTATAATATTATTTTGTAATTAATATAAAGAGAATTGTTTTTCATTTTAATAAAGTCTTAAATTTTTATTAACACTTCATTATCAAATTTAAATGAATTTAAATAAAAAAATTGTTGAAAGTAAAAATGATTTTAAAAAAATTGGAAATTCAATTCATTATCAAATCAACTCTTAATAAGATTTTACTTACATTTTCCTAATAAAAACACTAAGAACCATGGATTCGTCATTTAAACATAGGACTTCAGAAAGGCGTCTATAAACTTTGGAATTCTTTTGGACCTAAAATAGGAATAATATAAATTGACAAGTAAAAAGATATTAATATTGATTTTTGACTTACTTGATCGCCAACATATATTTTTCGAAATTGTTCGAAAAAGCTGAGCATTGCTAATTCTAATTTTTCACATCCACCCTGGGCAAGTCGAGAATCGGTAAGATTCATTAATTGTAAAACTCTGAAAGAGTTATTTTTTTAAAAATTATTTTATTTAAATTATACAAAAAAAATATAGAATTTATTAAAATTTAGAACAATATACCTGCAAACTAATTCTCCGTCCATTGCGTCATGTTCGTCATTACTATTAAAAGATACTCGACCACCAATAGCAGAACCAATAATATACACCAACCATGTTAATCGACCTTCTTGAATTGTCAATTCTAAATCATGAGTAGCAGTTAATAACTCCTGTATATATATATATATATAAATAATATTATTTTATATTAACTATTATAAAATAAAGATCTCTTATTTAATCATTTTTAATTTTAAGCATTAACCTGATATAGCCTAGCAGCTTGATCAAAAAGTTGAACCAAAAGTGTACATGTTTTTTGATATTCACATCTTCCGATTACTGAAAGTTGTTCTAACTGTTGTTGCACCATCCCAAGATCATCAAGTGGATCTTCGAGAACATCACGCACAACAACGGCCACGGATTCCAGCCGGGATGTGATATATGCATTTGTAACTTCTGGTGTATAAGTTTCTAAGAGATGTGGTTCTGTCGCTTTTACATAAGGAACAGAGGCTACCATACGTTGCCATAAAGAGAGTAAATAATGGACACTATTTGGCGCGAATTGCCATAACTAAAACAATAAAAACAAATATAAAATATAAATATTTTTTAATTATGAAAATAAATAAGTATATTTCTGTATTTTAAACAGTTGAGAGAGTGATATGAATATATAAATTATAAAGACTTCCAAAATTTATAATCAATTTACCAACCTGTAAACTTTGAACTGTAAATTTAGCAATTAATTCAATAGCTTCAGGATAATTTTCCACCATTACAAGTTCTCCTAATTGATAATTGGATTTTAATCTAGCAAGAAGTCGGCAAAATTCATGATAATTACTGGGATCGCTCAAACCCTAAAAATAACAAATAATTTATAAATGATAATTAATTTCTATCTTTATTTCAGTAGAAATATTTAATTATTAATTATTTTTCAAAGTCATATGGTACCTGAGGATTTTGAAGAATATGTTTAACTCCGTTGACCAGATGTGTAAGAAATTTGGCTCTTTCTGAATTACTAAAGAGAGATCGACGAACAGAGGCTATTTGTACAAGACAAGACAGAGCCTGAAAAATAAGAAAATTAATATATATCAACAAATAATATTTGAAAATAAAATATAAAGCCTCATTTTACAAAATATTTCTAAAAAAATTAAATTTTACTAAATATTGTGTTTATTGTGTTTAAAGAAAAATAATTTTTTCAAAGTACATTTTCTAATACATATATAGAAAATGAAGAACTTCAGGAAAAGATTATAATCGTAAGAGTTTTGAAAAATTATATTAATAATTATAAAAATTATAGTATTAGGTTGGAAGGAAAGTTTTGTAGGCTTTAGGGGGTGGACTTCAAAACAAAATAACTTATTTAATAGTCATTCAAATTAGTCGAAATAAGCTATATCTGATCAAACATAGGTTTGCCAAGCAGAGACAAGCTGATTAATTTCTTTAGAGTAAAAATCAGTTGAACTAGATTCGATAAAATTATAATTCACTTTTTGACGGTTCATGGATGACTTGTGAGGTTCTGTTGGTGAGAAAGTTGTCCAAAAGTGATAATCAGTGGTATAAGAGGTTAGGAATACATAGTGGATGCGGTAAAACTTCGATCTCTAATCTTGTTATCAGCGTAATTGCTAGAGTAATTGTCTGTACTTTTGGTCGATTTCTTGGCAATAGTACTGGAAGAGTCTAACCAGTTTTTAAAAAATTAAGTGGATATCACCAGTTGCTGAGCAGTGTAACCATGTTAATTATGGGTTTTGTCCTTTTGGAACTGTTTGGGGGACTCAGCCAAAAAGGGTCTTTTTTGTTGTGTAAGAGCAGGGAAGAACAAACCTTCATATGTGAAGATTTTTGTCGATCATTAAAATCATCAGAAATTCATTTTTCAAGCATTTTCACTTTTCCAATGCGCTTCAAACCATCTATCACTATCCACATGTATGCCTAACTAACGTTAAGTTCTTCTGCGATATCACGAACAGTTTGAGATATTTAGTCAGAAATGTAAACATATCAAAACCTGCAGAACTTTCCTAGCAACCTAATATTAAAAAAATAAGTTTTCACGCTTACCAACGGTGAAAGAGAATTTGGAAGAGAGTGGTATAAATCAAAAAAAAGTTTTAAGGTACTGAAATCCAAAAAAGCAGGTCGCCAAGAGGTAGGTATTTGTACAGTACATAAATCATCTGAAGATTCATCAGTAGATGTTCCAATAAAATCAAAAGTCAAACAATTTTGTGCAAGACGAAGCAGTTGTGTCATTAAACCATGCTATAATAAATAAAAATTTATAATTAAAATTAAAATAATTATATAAAAAAATTTTAATAATTAAATAAATACCTGTCCTTCATCATTAAAATTAAGATTTTTACAATTTTCACGAGCCGTTCCAAGTAAAGAACATGATAAGCGAAAAATTTCAAAAAGTTGTGTATCACGAAAACTTGATGCTATTTTTCGATGTTTTGTTAAGGAACGATTTGCATCAGCTTCACTTATTTGATTCATTTCACATGTTAATTGGGAAAGTAATTGTACACCTATCATACAATGTTCTACTGAGCCCTGCAATAAAAAACATACAGAAACAACTAAGTTTATTTATTAATTAAAGTATTGGTTTATATATAGGTATATAAAAAAATGCTTGAAGAATTAGAAAAGATACAGATATAATATATAGTATTTTGATTAAAAAAGCTCCACTCAGAAACTTTCGTAGTTTTAGAATATTAATTTTCTTTTAATTTAATATTTAAATCATCCATAAATTCAATAAACATAGAATTAATATATTGAAACTGAACAAAATACTTTAATATATTATTCAAAATTGTGATGTGAATAGAATTATTATTGCTCATGAAACACCTTGTAAAAATTGATATTTAAATTGCAAATACCTGGAGAAATTTAGTAGTATCGTTAACAACATTCCGAAAAAAATATTCATCTTTATCAGAATCAAACCATCCAAGTTTTGTAATTCGGGCAAATAAAGTAACTAATGCTTGAATAACAAAGTTAGGTAATTTTGGTCTTGTAGCTAAATAATTTAAAACATAATTTCCTAAAAAAATAAAAAAAAATATTAATTTGAAAATAAACAATTACTTAATAAATATTACTGACTGAATTATTATTAAATTAACTCTTAATTTTTAATTTGGTAAAATATAATAATGTATATATTATCAATGTGTATGATGTTAAGTTTGAACTGTGGTTTTGTGTATAAAATTAAACTTATCGTAAAACATTCTTACTCATTTCTTTAAGAACTCTTTTAATAAATTTAGAATCACATTTCAATAAAATACTGTTTTGAAAAAAAAAATCTATAAAAATTTTTTATAACTATTATGCAAATTGACTGATTTTCGGTATTTTATTTTGGTAAATAATTATATTATAAAGGTTTATGTACTCCTTTCCAAAGAATAATTCAAAATCAATGAATTTTTTGTATGTGATACTTATTATTATTTATATAATATTATATGGATATTTATTTTTTTAATTCATCTTGTTTGTATTAATATATCCTTATTCTATTATGAATTAGGAAATTTAATGAATATGAATTAACTATATAAATAATTTTAAAGATATTTTTATTGCATTATTATTATGACCAGGAAGATGATATGATAGTTAAGAATGAAAAAATGTAGTGATAATGTTGTTGTGTAAAAACTCTGCCATTTATATTCATTGATATAAATAAAAAACGTTAATAATTTATGTATGATAGTAATTAAGTTAGTTTTAAATAATATTTTATTTACGAATATCAACTCGTTGCTGTAAACTCAATCCTTGAGCACTTCTTGAAACTAGTTTTGTGAGTGTGGTAGCTGCTAAAAGTTGTGCATATCCAGAATCACCCCTATCCAAAAGAAGTTGACATTTTGAAAGAGTATCTGGAGCATTTTGGAAGCCCACAAGAGCTTTTTCTGCCTCTGCGCGATGTGCAGTGTCTTGAGATTCATATAGTTGTTTACACAACAATTCAAGTTGTTGAACTTCCTAAAATGTAAATATATCTTTAATAAAAATAAACATTATTAAGAAATATTAAAAATACTATATGTTAATCTTTATAAGAAAAAATTATGTAATTTATTAATGTAAAAAAATGAATAATTTGCCTTTATAAAGTTAATTTAGATAAAAAAATAATTTATATATTGTTTTATTTAAATATTCCAGTTACATAATCAAATTTTTTTTAATTTAATGATAAACATATTTTAATGAAGGATGAATATGAGTAAAAATAAATGTATCATATTCAAAGTTGAAGAGTTTTTAAATTAATATATTTATATTTATAGTCACAAAAAATATATAAAATAAAAATTATGTATAAATTAAATAGAAATCAAAGCCTATCTTTATCAAATCTTTCTATCGAACTATCTCTCTGTATATAAATATATATGAATAAAAATTGGTTGTCATAATTTTTAAATATGATTAAAAAAAATTAAATATAAAGGACTTCAAATAAAAATAATATTTTAAAAGAAAAATATAATTTTTACCAAAGACAAAATGTGAAATAAAATAATTGTGTGATATAAAAATTAAGATTCAATGAAAAATGAAATAAAAATGTTAAAAATTGTAAAAGAAATCAAATTATTTATCATAAGTACATATATTATATATATATATATCATATGTGTATATATATATCATATTCCTATATATATAATATATATATACATCCTATGTATATATATATATCAAAGTATAAAGATAATTTAAAGAAAATTAATCATATTATGATATTTGAAGCTTATGATCTATAAAAAGTACTTTATTTATAAAAATGCGAATGGTATATTGATAATTATTAAATATTATGTTTTATTTAAAATTAAAAATTTTAGATAAGTGTCAGGACAAGTGAAAAACAACCGACAGCCCTATGTAACTTCGAAATGGAGACGGCATTTGCAAAACGAATTTTGTTTTTGAATTATTACTCACGACCATGATAGGTATTAATGTTGTACGTTCTTGTTAAAAATAAATATTTGCAGAAAAAGCCCTTGATCGGAAAGATATGAATGAGTGTCGTGGTGGAATTTTCTTTTAAATTGGTTTGTTTGGGTTCTATTGCTGTTCATAACTTCTCCTCCGCCATTTTATCACCTATCATTGCCAACTTCGCGCCGATTCTTGGATCAACTAGAGGAATATGAAATAAAAACTAATTGTTTTTTTCTTTTCTTTAAAGAATGATATTATATATAAAAAAAAATAAAAAAAAATAAAATAAAAATAACAATGTAAAATAGATTTCTTAAATTTTTTTTTATAAAAAATATAAAATTAAAATGCGAAATTTATAATTAATCAAAAATTTATAAAATTTATACAACGCCGCCGAAAGCAAATAGGGAAGTTGTGACCTGATATTAGGGGACTAAAGAATTAAATTTATTATAAAATCATATGGTTGTAAATGGGATTTATTTAAATTTATTTTCAAAAAATAAAATTCATTTATTTTTAAGATTTTTTAAATACTTTTTAAAAACAAAAATTTGCGTATTTTAGGATAAACAAATTTCAGGTTCCCCTTTATTTATTATTATATATTATTTTTGTAATAACAAAAATTTTGTAATTGTGATTTCAAATAAGACATATTAAATGAAAAAAAAAACAATATTATTTGATTATAAATAATGTTTTGGAACTTGGTATAAGTAAAACATGTAATTTATTATTTTGAATAGTAAGCACTTCAAAACACAATTTGAAGCATGTCTGAAAAAATTAAACAATATATATTTGCGTAATTTATTTTTAGCATAAAATTAAAAATTAAAAATAGGGTAAAAATATATAAATATGAAAAAAGTATTTCTTAAAAGGATGAGAAGGTACTCAAAAATTTTATAATCAATTACAAATTTATTTAAAATCTCAATAGAAAATATATATAATAAATTATCACAAAATTTGTTTAGAGCTGATTTGAATTTTTATTTCCATTTTATTGTTAGAATTTATTCAATCAAATATTTTTAAAATAAAAGAAATCTTCGAGATTGGCTTAAAATTTGCAACATTTTAAAACGAATATTTAAAAAATGTGCAATTAAATTTTAATTTATTTTATAATGCTTTAATTATTAATTTTCTCCTGTTAGGTATTTTAAAAGTTATTGTTTACAATTTGAGAATTTTGTTTTAAGAATATTATTATATTTAGATATTAGCTGAGTAGATTATTATGACCTCCATTGTATTTTTCTTTATCTTATATAACCCTTTATTTCACATAACTCATAAATTAATTATGTTATTTTCAAACACCCAAATTTTATCTTTCGGTATTTATTAAACCCTTAATAAAAATTTATGTTCATTTTGGAGAACCTCTCCATATAAGTTCAATAATGAATATAACAATATAATTCTAGCAAGTTTCACACAAAATTATTAAAATATAATATATTCTTTTTATTTTATTATTTAGTATCAAATTCAAAAACTTCTGAACTAAATTAATGAAATATTATTAGATTATATTAAATTATTTATTTTGGTTAAAGATATTCTTTCATTATCTTTTTAAATTAATATCAATTAAAGAATTAGATTGTTTTATATAAAAATTATATATTAATATTCATATCGATAAAATGTTTTTCAAAACTACCTAGAATCATTGTAATGTTTTGATTTGGATATTTATTGACAGCTGCTATTAGTTACTTTAATTAAGAAAAAATAATTTAAATTTATTTTGGTGTAAATGATACCTATACAGATCGATTCTTCATCCCAACAATCTAATGTGGAAATATAAAAATTATAATCATAGTTTTTAAGTTCAGAAAGACATACCAAAAGTTTTCTGGTGTAATAAATTTGATAATTTTTGTTAAATAAAGATCAGTAGATAGATTAAATTATATATTATTAATTTAAATTAAGATGATAAATTTCTTTTGAATAAGTTATATATTATATAATATTAGTGTTAATTTTATTTATAAGCTTTTCTTGTCTCATTTATTCTAACAGATTCACCGATCAAAATTCTTATTGTAACTTCAATTCGAAAATATCTGTCATGAATCAACAAAAATAATTTAGTAAGTTTTTCTATAGGTCCTATCCATTCTATCTTCTCATAATTCTCGCCTTTATCTCATATATTCTCACTTATATCATACCCTCTAATTCCACTATTTACTGGAAAGTAATATCGTTTCTGCGTATATCGATATTCGTTTGTCATTTATCAGTTGAATGTATACTTCAAAGTCGTGCCAAAGACATTTTAAGATTAGAGTGACTTGTCTTCCCGTAAATAATTTAATCTTATAATTTTTTTGCAATTTTATATGAAATGGCCAGTCAAATACCAGAAGAAGTTCATTGCGATGTTTATTCAAGTACATTAGACGTTCGTAAATGCCAAAGGTGGTTTTCTAAGTTCAAATCCGGTAATTTTGATTTTTCCGGTTCGTATTATTCAGTAAGACCAACAACTTTAGACAATGACATGTTAAGGGCGGAATTGGAAGCAAATTCGTGTCAGACAATCAAGAAACTGTCAAACGCTCTTAACCAACCTTGGTCGACCATCCAAGAACATTTGCAGAAGATTGGTAAAGTGAGCAGAATAGGTATTGGGTCCCGCATAATCTGTCCGAAGAAAACAAAGCTAACCGATCCACCACATACAACTTATTGATTCAGCGACACAATACAGAAACGTTTTTTGAGCGCTTGATCACTGGGGACCAAAAGTGGGTCCTGTATGATAATTCAAAACACAAATGGCAATGACTAAATCGCCACTAAGCCAGGTTTACATCCCAAACGTTTACGCCATCGTTCAACACCCGGTCATAAACAGCGCTTTTTGTACCGAATCGTCTCGGGTGATAAGAATGGTGCCTGTACGTCAATATAAAGCAAAGAAAGGAGTGGGTGGCCCCAGGAGACACGCCGAAGCCGAGAGTCAAGCAAAATCTCCACCCGAAAAAGACCATGATCTGCGTTTGGTGGGACTCGGAAAGCATAATTACAATGGGAAATTAATGGAAAGAACGCCACGGTCAACAAGGAGCTCTACATCGCCCAACTATGCCCCGTAAATGAGGCTATCCGATCGAAAAGACCCGATTGACAAGGCTCTTGTTACATGGCAACGCCAGACCCCATGTTTCACAAGTCGTCAAAACCGCACTTCAAAAGCTCGAACGGGAGGTTCTTTAGCATGCTCTTTGGATCTTGTGCCAACCGATTATCACCTTTCCCGCTCCATGTCGAATCAAATGAGAGGTGTTACTTTCGACGGCGAAGAGGACCTCAAAAACTGGCTCACTAACTTTTTCAACACCTGACCAGGTGATTTTTGGCGGAATTGCATCACAAATTGGTCGAGAGGTGGGAGGAGGTGGTAAACAGTAACATCAAATACATAATTGATTAATTTATTGTTATAATTATTGTTCTTTGATTAAATAAAGAAAAAATATAGAAAAAAAAACAGACGAACGTATTCCCTAACCCAATAGATGGCAAAAGGTTCCTCGTTATCCCGGGTTCAAGCTCTGAGCAAGGGAATTTCTCTAGAGGGGTTTATGAGACGGAGTTCATTCAGCCCTCAGGACCAACATTGTAAAGCTATTTGATAAAAAGTAGTGCTTCCGATCAAGAAATTCAAGATAAAAGGTGATCATAGAACACGAAATCGAGTTGATAGGTATTGTCCTTTCAAAGGAGGTATGAACAAAGGTCATAGGTATAAATGGCCTTAATTTTTTGAATAAAACAGAGACACTTAAATTTGGAATTTAAAATAATAAGATTATTTCTATCTAACTATAGCATATATTATTTATAACAATCCTATTCATTCAATTCTATTTTTTATTAAAAATTTTATATCTTATTTTATATTACTGGTTTCTTCATTTATCCACTACTCACTATTTTCATAAGTAAAATTTTAACTAATCTTCTCTCATTTGATTAAAATTCACACTACGTATATTTGTCAATGCATAGAGATCATATAATTATGTATTATTCAAAAAATCTCGCTATGTTTTAATTTAAAACAAAAAAAAATCAAACACATATTTCTATTCTATTCAAGATATATATAATAATAGTCAATTATTAAAAGACAATTATAAATTAATATATATTTTTTAAATGTTAAATTAATTAATAATATTTTAGTTTTACTTAAACTATTAATAATTTATATATAAAAAAATAGTATTTAAATTTAGGAGGATTATGAATGAAATAATTGTGATGATACTCATCTATAGTTAGTTATATGAACTTGGATTTCAATGGTGGGTAACGAGACGAGGCGACCAGATGTCCTCTGCCCATGGATCCCATTCATTTAATAGATTTTCCAGTCATATACATTTATCTTAATTAAGTTATTATAAATAAAATAATAAATAATATGGAAGCGAGCGCGCATCATAATATTTCTAACTCTTTTGAGAAAATTAAATTTCTTCATAAAATTAACATTAAAACTTCCACTTTTTTAAATTAAAATAATTTTTGAATGATCAGAATATGCTTTCATTTAAAAAATATAAACTACCGAGCAAGGAAATTGAACCACCCATGAAAAATCTATTCCATTGACTTTTTTACAATTACAAATCCAAATGTCCAATATCTATGCTATTGTTGGATTGCTTATTAAAAAAGGATTTCAATATAAAAATTTGAAAGCATAATCATCCAGATTTTTTAAAATATAGCTGTTTAAAGTAAAAAGGAAAAAAAGCAGAAAAATTTTTGTTTTTTCCTAATTGAGTTCTCTAGCTACAAAACTCTCTCTATGGCGAGCTTTTAAAAGAGCCACAGCTTGGGCAGCATTACTGGAGCGGTATCCATTATTATTATAAAAATTAATTTAAATATAATATATTATGTTATTTAATCAAATTCAAATTGCGAGATAGTCGAGTGGAGACACACCAAGATAAGAACAATTCTTACCATTTACCCTCTTTTTACCGACCGACGATAGTAAGGGAGGTATTGTTTTCACACCAAATTTCACATGTGGAGATTTTTACATATCTCCACGAATCATGCATTTTCTAAACAGAAAAAAGTATTTTTAGCATGATGTCTGTCCGTTCGTCTGTCCGTCTGTCCGTCCGTATAGATGTGTACAGCCTGAATGGCTCAACCGATTTTGATGAAATTTGGTATATTTACTTATTGCATCAGTGGGATGAATTGATCAACTTTTGGTGCAATTCCGGAAACCGGAAGTGGTAGTATTAGCGATCGACGATAGGAAGGGAAGGGTTATTTTCACACCAAAGGAGATTTTTTTATATATCACCACGAATCATGCACTTTGTATTGGTTTTATCCTCGAGAAAAATCATATTTATTAGTTTTTTCTTGATTTAAAATTATATGACGTCATCCAGCCATTCATGACGTCACAGCCTGGTCTTGCATATATATTATAAATAAAATACAATTAAAAATGTTTATATTTATTATTTATGTATCCATATCTGTTTTTTATTACATTAATAGATATATTAAAATTATTTGAAATTGTTTCTGTAGCTGGAAATTAATTTATTTCAAACCGTTGGTCGGTTCGGACTTGTCCACAGGTCAACTTATTTTTTTAAATTTTCATTAAAATCTTTGAATAAAATTAACCCATTTAGACCGAAGGTTTTTTTTAGCGAATTTTTTCGTGATATTCGAATATGTTACATAAAATGGTGTAAAAACAAAATTGTTTCAAATAACTTTTTTTTTATCTTTTCTAGTTTTTGAGATACAAGGTGTTCCGAAATCGGAACACTAGGCACAAGGACTACCTTCTCATGACATTTGAAGAATATACATATAAACTGTTTTTTCATAATTATTTGGTGACTTTTGAATACTAAAACTAGTCTTGTTGTTGTTATTATCATAAATATATTTATTATATATATTACAAATATAAAATTACTAAAAATAACATTTACAAAAAAATATTTACTTATTTTGTGTATGATATTTCGTCGAACATTTAACATATAATGCAGCATCACACTTTTCACATTTGAATGTTGTGTTTTTATGGCAATGTCGACAACGTATTTGTTTATTTTGATTCACTATATTATGATTCACACCATCCTATCTTGAATCAATGCTGCACTTCTGTGATGATCTTCCCTTTCTTCCAGTCTCTGCTGGTTGACCGTAGGTTTCCATAAAATTGGATGCTATACGTCGACGAAACTCCAGAAGATCTAAAATCTAAAGGCTTTTTTTCTATTGTCCTTTGTAATTGCCAAGCATTTTGTAAAATTACTTCGAAACAAAATAACAGAGGGCTTGAGTACTATTTTTTTCCACGTATGGATGCTCGATATTTCGCAATATTTTCATCAGCTCTGTCGACAAAAATTTTAACATGTTTGGTTGTTGAATCTGTATTCTCTTTTTTTCTTTTTGAGAATAACGATTCACTAGGCCGGAGGTTCCCAAAGTGGTCTATATCGGCCCCTAGGGGTCTATGGCAACCTTCAAGGGGTCTACGGCAGCGAATAACAAATTTGGGTGCCCATGAAATGAATATGGGGGTCTACGTGTTTTCCCGACATGGCTCTAACATTTTTTGATTTTTTCAATATGTTTTTAAAAAAAAAGTAAATTGTTTTTCCGACATGACTTTTTAAAACATTTTTTGATTTTTTCAATATGTTTCTAAAAAAAAGGTAAATTGTTTTTCAGACATGACTTTTAAAACATATTTGATTTTTCAATAAGGCTCTAAAAAAAAGGGTAAAATTTTGTTATAAAAAATCAAAATCAATTTAGGGGGTCTACGACACAAAAAAGTTTGGGAACCTATGCACTAGACCAATAGGATTGATTCCAGCTCCTGATGAAGCAACAGTGACAACACTGTTGTCATGCCATTTGCAAACAATATTGTCTACTATCACTTCTGTAGTCAAATGCACCTCTTTCTTTTTTCTTCATAATTTTGTCTGATTGAAGTGAAGGCTTATCAGTCCGATCTTTCCTTACGGTTCCTGTCGCATGATGGCCCATTGATATGAGTTTATCGAGTAAAGAAATGCTTGTAAAAAAATTATCAAATATGAAATAATATTCTCCAAGATGTTTCTTTGTTAGTGTCTTAACAAATTGAAGTACCACCGATGCACCGACGCCATATTCTTGAAATTATTTTCTTCGTTCGAGAAAGTTACTGCACAGTAGAAGTAAAAACATCATCTTCATCCAAGTTGGAAATAAAAGTACCATCGTAGACTAAAGAACCTGGTAAATTATTTATAGTTCCGCCTTCTTCATCTCCAGAATCTTCATCCGAATGCTTTTTCAGGCGGCTCGATGATTATACCGGTTGCTTCAAAATTATGTTCTACTTCTAGATTTTCTATGATTTCATTTACGGATAAAATCTTGGGCATCTTGGGGAAGGGCAACAAAATAGAATTCATTGACTTATGAATGTTTTAAATTTAATTTATAGAAAATTTTTTCTTTTATTGTATGAAATTACAATTATAATAAATATATATTTATTTATTTTTTTTTATTATAAAAGTAAAGTTTTTTGAAACAAAATATTATAATTGTTACTAAAATAAATCAAGAAATAATCAGAAATAATTAGAAATTATTAGAACAATCATCTCTTCACTATCATGTGATAGTAGTGTATGTGCCTAGTGTTCCGAAATCGGAACACCTGACTTTATGAACCCATAATTACGACAATAACAAAAATTTCTGTGTAGTGTGTCTACAACACGTTAGTGTATATCCAGAAGATAAGTAATAACAAAAAAATATATTTATAGAACCAAAAAAGTAAAAGTAATACTAACATGAGTTGAAAGAAACGTTGCAAAAACTGTCCTATTTTTTACTTGAATCTTTTTAACCTCATAGCGACAGTGTTACAGGTCTATGCACATTTAAATAATTAATACAAGCAAGCAACACTATCACTATCACCGACTAGGTGATCAGAACGCACTTTGGTGTCGACATTAATAAATAAAAAAATAAAATAGTGACTCGAGTCGAGTGTTCCGAAATCGGATCACTAGGTTCAAATGGGTTAAGCTTATTGATTTAATAGAATTAATAGAATTAAACTTATTGATTCGATTTAAGATGTATTCTAAAACACCACTAATTTTAGAAATTAATATTTGTTTAATTAATTTTATTTTAATATGTATTTTATTTGAAATAATTTGCAGTAGAGCGCTCACCTCTGCACTCCCCGCTCGCCCCTCTCCATTCCCCTCCAGCGCCTGAACTGACCTCCTCATGCAGGAGGGCGACTCGTACGCAGTCAGTTCCCCTTCCCTGCGTAGTGTGAGACACTAGACGCCCTCTCCACTGAAATCATCCCTTAATCAGTCGCTAATCAAGAATTAATTGTAATTTTATTATTTATTTTTATTAATTAAAAGGAAGATTAGTGAACTTTTAAAAAAATAATATTTCAATAAAAATTAAATTTTATAAAGTGCATTTTTATAATTTTTTATTCATATACCCAAATAAATTTATAAATTTTTCATTCCAATCTTTGAAAAGAATTAATATTAAATATTCTATCAGATCTCCTTAATTAAATTTTATTAAAAGTTAAATTAAAATTATTTAAAAATTAAAAAATCATATACAAAATTTTATTTTTCTTTAAATATATTTATTGAAATATTTTTTAAATTTCAATATATATATATTAATCCTATTAAAACTTATTTATTTAAAAAATAGGAAGATGTGCTGATTATTTTCAAAATTCATATAATATAATTATAAATCAAAACAATACCTCCCTTACTATCTTCGGTCGGTAAAAATATAAATTTCTTCTATTCATATACGAATATATAATTTTAAATATTCTATATATTCTTTCTAATCTCATTATCGCTCACACCGTTCCTTTCAAATCTCATATAAATATTGTTTTGTCAATTTCATATTATTATAACACTTGAAAAATGAATAATATTTCTATTACCTATATATCAATTAAACAGAATAAAATCTCCGTCATAATCATAATTAGTTTTCTGATGTTTTCTAAGATATTTTTATTATATGTATGTCTATTAAATGCGTATTATAACTTATTGTAATCATGGTTCTATATAGAATGTAAAATAATTTTAGTATTTTAATATTACAGAAATAAGATAATATTTTTAAAAATCTATACACTTTTTTAATCCTATTAATATTATTTATTTATTTATATCTTATTTTTTTATTTCCTGTATATAATATAAATATCTAATCTTAATTATTTTTTTCTTTATCGAGGCGAGAGTGATGGACATCCATTCAAGTCTACGAGCTGTTCTTCGAGTTGAATCTGCGAGAAATATCAACCCTTTCTTAACTCCGAGGTCAGTATTTATTATTAATTTTATTTTTAATTCAATTTAAATTTATTGATTATAAACTAATAAGTTATTTTTCTTCTTCTATTTCATGATTCAATCTTCGTTCCTGCTACTGAATGTTGATTTGAATTCTTGATTGTCTTCTCCATCCTTCATGACGATGAAATGATTGAAATACAGCTCTCCAAATGTAAGTAATAATCGTTATTTATTTAGCATGGCGCACTTTAAAATAGAAAATGTAAATCTAATATTTAAAGTAAAGTTTAATAAAATATAGAAAGTAAAATTAAATTACAATGATTTTTTGCTTTTGATAATATTCATTAGGAGATTATAGAGAAATATATTAAATTATATGACAGAATTTAGTGAGATTAGGGAATTTCAGAGTACATCTTTCAAGAAGAAGCATTGATAAGGAGGCAGAAGAGACTAAGGTATTTTTAGAATTAGTAGGTTTCGATGCGTTATACTGGGAGGGTGGGTATTTTTTGATATATATATAATAGTTGTTAGGAATTTTCAGGTGGTTGCCTCCTACATCCATGCATGTTCTCATCCTACTAATTCATAGATTAGATTAGAATTAATAAATAAATAAAATGTGGGTGGATAAAACAAATGCCATGCTATTATTTAAGGGATGGATTGCATGAATTGCATGTCAGGTCTGAATTGTGCCATTTTGTATTACTGAGAGTGTATTTGAGGTGGATTGGATGAACGGAAATTCGGGAAGGTAATTCAGCACAGTTCCGAAATGGGGTTAGCCTGAACAGGAACAAATTGTTGGTTACCTTTTGAGCGCAGGGCTTTTTCGATTAACATGGGCCTTCCATCCAATTTGATGGAGGCTATGCACTCCCTTACTAGGTAGGTTTTATTTCAGGTTGCCCCGAATGTCGCGATTTCATTTCGAAATCCAAAAAATCAAAGGCACTTTCAGCTGATTCAAAGAGGCTACAGACCAAACGCCTTATTTTTTTTAATCTTTTTTTTTAAGGCAAACTTTCTTTATTATTACTTTTTCTAAATTTCGTAAGGCGAGGCTTGGAAGGGCTAATTTAAGGGGAAAGGAGGAGGCCCTATTAAATATTCAATTGTTTTTTTTTAATTTAATTAATATTTAAAAAAATAATTGAATATCGCGATTATTTTCTTTAACTTTTTATTTTCATTTTGAAATATACAATTTCATAATTTAAACTTTGATATATTTTAAATATTTTTCTATATAGGTAGAATTAATTATTATTATAATTTCTCAATTTAAAATCAAAATGCAAACATCGCAAAAAAAATCATATATATTGTAAAAATATAACTCTTTTTCATGTTTATTTCTTTTTAACTTACCAAATATAAAAATATTTTATTTTTTTTTATTATGGAAATTATTTCATATGAATATAAATATATTGTAATCGAATATATCTATACTCAATAATAATTTAATATTAATAAATTATCAAATTTTTTTCTTATCATTGTACTGACTATTTGGAAAGAAATAAAATATAGTTAAGCTTATTTAAATAAGTTGACCTGTGGCCACGTCCGAACCGACCGACGGTTTGAAATAAATTAATTTCCAGCTACAGAAACAATTTCAAATAATTTTAATATATCTATTAATGTAATAAAAAACCGATATGAATACATAAATAATAAATATAAACATTTTTAATTTTATTTTATTTATAATATATATGCAAGACCAGGCTGTGACGTCATGAATGGCTGGATGACGTCATATAATTTTAAATCAAGAAAAAACTAATAAATATGATTTTTCTCGAGGATAAAACCAATACAAAGTGCATGATTCGTGGTGATATGTAAAAAATCTCCTCGAGTGAAATTTGGGGTGAAAATAACCCTTCCCTTCCTATCGTCGATCGCTAATACTACCACTTCCGGTTTCCGGATATACACCAAAAGTTGATCAATTCATCCCACTGATGCATTAAGAAAATATACCAAATTTCATCAAAATCGGTTGAGCCGTTCAGGCTGTACACATCTATACGGATGGACAGACGGACATCATGCTAAAATTTTCTGTTAAGAAAATGCATGATTTGTGGAGATATGTAAAAATCTCCACATGTGAAATTTGGTGTGAAAACAATACCTCCCTTACTATCATCGGTCGGTAAAAAAGGTTGCTTCCTTAGAATCCTCCATCGGAACATCGTCGTCTTCATCTTCACTGTCAGAAATCTGTTGATTGACCACAATTGACTGTTTAATAATGTCTTCATGGCAACATTATTGTCAATATTAACATAATCGTTGAATGAATATTTACATAATCGTTTCCATGAAATGACTAATTTTTCGAATTGTGGAGTAGGTCGGTCTACCAAAATACATTGATTTTCTTCGAGTTATAGAGGTTCTCTCGGGGGACAGAGGGTTTTCATCGAATTATAGAGGTTTTCGAATTATCGAGAACCTACTGTATTCCCTTCTACCCTGCGCGTTGTTGCAGCGCCATATCGCGCGAATAATAACACTGGTGGTCGCGATAGTGATCTTGACGAGGTTCGGCCGCCACATAACAAAAATATAAATTATATGTATAATATATCTAAATAATATTTATTATTACATCGATTATAATTAAATAAAAGAGTTTTTAAACTTTCTATTAATTTAATAATTAAGTATAGATTTAAATATTTTATTACACATTTTAACTAAATATGTAAGACTTATTTTTTGAAGTTATATATCTAAAAATAAAAGTAAAATATATATCAAAAGTCTCATTCTTATCATTTATAAAAATAATTAGAGATTATTGATCAAGGCTATGGAACCGTCCATTGGAGATATCAAGGGGCTGAAAACTTTAAAATTTAAAATAATAAATAGATGGAACAAATTTGAAACCTTCAAATATTTATAAGAAAATCAAATTTATATAAAAATAAAAACGTTTTAGTGAGAGAAAATGAAATCTTAATCTTTTTTTCCAATTGTTAAAATATAATTAATTAAATAATTAGAATTAATTAAAAATTCTTTGGTATATAATTGCCAAAGATGTTTTATGGAGTTGCGCAGACACCCTCGCATGTCCCCGACCTTCCCTCTCCTACTACTCCTGCCTGGCCATTGCTGGCAGGTGAGCAGAGAGCGCATTCAGTTGTCATTCACTGCGCATTACAATTCGGGCATCAGATTCTCCACATAAGCCAATTTATCGAACACTTTCCATTCGAGAGATTTATTAAAAAAAAGCTGGAGTGTCTCCACCCGACTATCTCGCAAATTTGAATTGGATTAAATAACATAATATATTATATTTAAATTAAATTTAATTAATTATAAATTATAAATTAAAATTAATAAATAATATTTATTAAACCAGCGCATGTTTGGCTCTTTGTTGATGGCACCACGTCACGTGCTAGTGCGTGATTTGCAGAGTTAAAAAATTAAATTTGGTACTTTCAGCGATTCAATCAACCTGAAATTTTATATAAATATATTATATTTTATAAATTTTATACAATTATTAATTATGTGAAAAATTATCAAACATATATCTTTATTTTTACGGTTACTTTAGAGGGAAAAAAATCAAAACGTTGTAGGTAATGACCCTCTTCCGGTTGAGCTACATTTCTCAAAAGTTGATAGAAAACTACAAATTTTGAATAATGCCCATGTACCAAATTTCATCATTCTAGCTCAAACCGTTTTTGCGTAATCTTGGTTACATACACACACACACACACAGAGGCATTTTTCTCAAACTTAGTAAAAATGATTCAGGAACCTTCAAAACGTATAAAAACATCAAAATAGTAAAAAAATGTATTATTTTTCATTTTCAATTAGATAAATTTAAGTATTATTTGTAAATTTTGTGTAGTTATTTGTCTTTTTATTTAGATACATTAACCTACATTACCTACAACTTTTTGATTTTTTTTCTTCTAAAGCGACCGTAAAAATAAAGATATATGTTTGATAATTCTTCACATGATTAATAATTGTATAAAACTGCTATATCTAGAATTTCAGCTTGATTGAATCGCTGAAAGTACCAGAATTAATTTTTTAACACTGCAAATCTCACGCTTCAACACGTAACGTGGTGGCATCAACAAAGAGCCAAACATGCGCTAGTTTAATAAAAATTATTTATTAATTTTAATTTATAATTTAATTAATTTAATTTAATTTAAATATAATATATTATGTTAATTATCCAATTCAAATCGCGAGATAGTCGAGTGGAGACACTCCAGATTTTTAACACAATATTTTTATAATCTGGAAGGTTATTTAAAGTTAAATTATTATAATATTTATTAAAAGAAAATTGAAAACTATTATTGTTATATTGAAAGGAAACTCACATGATTTTCATTTAATTTAAGTATATTTTATTAAAGAAACATAATTTCATTTTTCTAGTTATGAAATTAATCAGAAGTTTACTATAATATTTATATGTTTTAGTTTTTTAAATTATATAAGTTTAACAAAAAATATTGTTTTAGAAAGACTCAACATATATATGAATTAATTGAGAGCAATATACAATGGGAATCGTGTTGATTGTTTCGAAATATACGATTAAGACAAAACCCGTTTAAAAATGATTCTATCGTGAGTAGTTTAAGTGGTTTGGACCTTAACCTTAACCAAGGTCCCGTCTGTGATCTCACCCTCTCCCTGAGGCAAAAAAGAGCACCTGGCACTCAACCCTCCCTTACATTTTCCCCCCTCTCCCCCCACCGCTACATTATCAAACATCCTTTATGAGACATTTATTTTAGGGGATACTTGGCTTAATCCGACACACGTGCCTCTTTATTTGTCTCTTTTTCACTCTCATTGGCCAGGATATTTTATGTTAAGTTTCATCCCCATCATTCGATTTTATTTTATTTTTTTATTCTCAGAAACCCCGCTCTGATTTAACAGTTAATTTTAATGTAAATTAAGAAGTTCATTTATCAATTAAAAATTAATTAATCTTTTCAAATATAAGTTCCAAAATTAATTTTAAATATATATTATATATATATAGAAAAATATTAAATTAATAAATAATACTTTAAAAGTTAAAAAAAGAGGAAAAGAAGAGGAATATCTAATACTACTGAATTAAAAGAAATTAATTAATATAATGAACGAATCTGGAGACAAATTAATAAAGATGGAAATTTTATATAAAAATTGATTATTTTTATTTTGATTTTAATTTAAATTTATATATTACATTTTTGAATATTTATGACTGCCTACTATTAATTCAAGTATTTAATATTATAAAAATAATCTTATATTCCTATTTGTAATATAATATTTCATATCTCTTATTGTTAGAATTGTTTCACCTAAAATATATTACCTAAAATGTGAAATATTTTTTCATAAGCAGTTCTAAAACAAATTTGAATATATCCTTTGAATATATTCAGAAATTTCTATCCGAGACGAATACTTTCCTGGAAGAATAATCAGTCAATTATATTTTTGAATACTTACGATATTTTTTTTAACACAGGGATAAAATTATATTAGGAATCTAAAATTCATTAATATCTTTCAAATTTCTATAATGTTTTAACTTTCTAAATTACTTGTTAGATGACAGTAGTATCGTTAGTGTAAAGACTTACTTTCTGATAATACTTGAATTTTACAGTCTGAATTTTACAGTGCGAAACAAATAATAAACTCTAATTTATATTATACAAATAAATATTAATGAAACTTAAGAATTTATTTATATAATAAACTGTTAAAAATGTTATTTTTTTAAATGAATATTAATTTATTATTGCCATCTATTGAGAGAATTGAGAAATATTTAATGAATTAGTTGTTTTTGCCACTTATTTTAAATAAAACTTTTAACATATTTAATAAATTTTTGTATATGTAAATATAGTTTATAAATTAATAATTAATAATTAAATAAATAAACTTACACAATTACACAATTCTTTCTTTTTATTGTTTTTTTCAAAGAATTTTAGAGCTCAAAGAATTGCCTTTGAATGGATGAGTTAAATAATATTATTATATACATATATATCGAATTTTAAAAATATTTGGAATATAGAAAACAATATTAGTTTTCCAAACGAATTGATTGAGATAATAAATTGTTTTGAATTTTAGCATTAATATTCTAAAATTATATTACATTTTAAATAATAATGAATCCAGAATTTTATAAAATGGTTTTTATTTAGATTATATTTTATAAAATTAATTATGAGAGGCTCCCACTTCTATTATTCCAACAATTATATTAAAACATTAGGTCATATTTTTTATTTATATGTAGAAGAAATTCCATATATTATAATATTTTACTTTAATTTGAGAGCCATCCAATTCTATATATATATATTAATTTAAATCTAAATATTAAATCTTTTAAAAACAATTTTACAAAAAATAAGCATTGTATATCATTGAATAATATTTAAAATGCCGCGCGACCCTCATTTGGAAAGAATGGAGGGGAAGGTCTGTAGAATTACTTATTTCTTTTTAAATATGTATTTTCAATACTAAACACAATTATTTTCTTCTCATTTGTTTCTAATTATCAACTTTTTCAATTTTCATGTGATTTTTTATGTTTTTATTAAGTATTTATATTAAAATATTTCTTTAAAAAGTTTCATTTGTGAGTGAATTTAAAATTTCCCGCGGCCAATATCATTCAATTTTAAGTTTTTCATAATTCACAGAAGATTGTAGTCAATTGTTTGTGCTAGTTTTATGTTTTTCTATTAAAAATTCAATGCAATTTCAATGATTTCATCTCCATTTCAATGTGTTTCGCTTTCGGTAGTGGGGATGGCCGGCCGGAAGTGGGGCCGCGACCGACGCGCTCGGTGCCCTTGCGCGTTTCATCGCCCGGCAGTCGTGACTGCGCGAGTGAACGATAAACACTGTTCTGTGCTACCCTCCGCATCGGATCGGCCTTTCGTCTGCTTGACATTTGATCACCGGCGAAGTGCATCCTGCCTGCACGCTTCATCCGCGGTCCATCCCTTCATGTGAGTGTTTACTTATTCATTAATTTATTTTTTCTTCTCCACCCCTTTTCAATTATTCTTCTCATTCATCCCCTTGTGTTGTTTTCCTTCGCGGTGGATAGATGACCCGGTTGACGGAGGGCGGGAGGGGATCGACGCACATTTCGTCTACCCCAAAAAGCGCGATTCGTACCTCGCGGGTCCTCCGTCTCCCTCTATAGACGAAAACCAACCCAATGCTATTGATTTTCGTCAAGTTGCTGACCCGAGATGAACTCGTAGTTTTTAGTCCAATCAATAATGCACCAACTTCCTACGACCTTTTCGCAAAAAAACAAAAAAAAAAAAATTAAATTGTAAAAAAAACAAAAAAAAAACAAAAACAAATGACAGACGTCGATGTTCGATTGAAATTTGACGATGCGTAGCGTAACTGCCTGGTTTATTTTTTATTTTTATTGGATTCCTCCTCGTCCCCTCCCCACCATCTTTTCACTGTCACCTTCTCTTAATTTGCCGGCAAGTGGACACAGACCGCCGCTTTTCATGGCCGATTTCAGGATCGGACGGGATGTTGTGGTCCATAGGGGGGTTCGTTTCAAGTGGTATCATGGAAGAGGGCAGGAGCTGGCGCCCCGGGGGCGGAGTCCCTTCCCCGTGGCCGTTCGTCTTAGCAGATCGATATAGGCCTATCTGGCCGCGCCGCAATCCGCTACCCCTGCGCGCCCCCAAACGCCCCGAATCCCGCATCTCATGCATTCCAGTGCATCGAAATCTCATATCTTCCTTCCCCTTCATATTTAATTAACCTCCAACAGGGAAGATTTGTAAACTACAACCCTATCAGCCATATCTATTATTTAACCCTTTAAATTTACCCTTACACACATTCTTCTATTTATAATTTTTTTATTTGCGTCCTAAATAATTCACCAAATACATTTTCAGCAAATATACATGTTAAAATTTCAAATTATACCTAATCAAATAAAACTAAAAACAATTATTCCATCGGTATTTATTTATTTGTTAGAAAATAATTAAATTTTAAATAATTAAAAAAAAACACATCATTTCATATCCCTTCCTTTTGATGTAAACAAAAATCATCACGCTTTAATGACCAGCTTGATTGATTATTTAAAATCATTTAAAAAATAATTTTATTAAATAAAAAATATAAAGAAAATTAAATTTATAAATTAATATATATTTATAATAATAAATTTCATATTTATTTCGTTCCACATCATTTTATATTATTAAATTTCCGTTATTATTAAGAATTTATAATTATATAATTATAATTATGTACTTTTTTATATATCGGTAAATTTTAAAATTATTCCATCGGTATTTATTTATTTGTTAGAAAATAATTAAATTTTAAATAATTAAAAAAAACATATCATTTCATATCCCTTCCTTTTGATGTAAACAAAAATCATCACGCTTTAATGACCAGCTTGATTGATTATTTAAAATCATTTAAATTCTATAGAAAAAATAATTTTATTTAATAAAATATAAAGAAAATTAAATTTATAAACTAATATATATTTATAATAATAAATTTCATATTTATTTCGTTCCACATCATTTTAAATTTTTAAATTTCCGTTATTATTAAGAATTTATAATTATCAATATGTACTTCTTTTATATATCGGTAAATTTTTAAAAAAATAATTAATAAATATTAATTAATCATATCATCATCATGTGTGTTTCTTTTGATACTTAATCAATGTATTTATTTACATATTTTAACATTTTAAAGAATTATTTTAAATAATATTTAGTCTTTATTTTAAATTAGTTTTGTAAAAACTACTTTATTTCAATTAATTTCCGTCTACATTTATAGGAGAGAAAATAGAGGGAGGCTGATAATAGAGGTGAATTCACTTTACAATACTCTCCGTTGTGGCTCGCATCTTACATCTATTTTCTTCCCATTTCATATTCCGATTTGTAAAAAACCAAAGTGTCACCTTCATGTCGTCAAGGCAACCCTTCTGCTTCATAGCCCTCCCTTGACGACACCCAACATCTCAACAAAAGCCAATAACAACTCCATCTCCACCTACTCACACAACATCAACAACTTAAATTAGGAATATATATATATATATGAGAGTTGGAGAGAGATGGTGTGACAGAAAAAGAACTATTTTAAATATGAATTCAATGTTATTCAAAATTTGCTCAACCTATATTTCACATTAATAATTAAAATGGAAATATTTCAACGTATTTTCAATTTATATTCCAAAGTAATTTCATTTAATAATTATTTTAATTTTTTTCTTTTTAAATTAATTTTTGAACTGGTGTGTGGGAAATGTTTTGAAATCCCCCCACTCCATTTCCACCCATCCTTTAGCCTTTTACCTAACCACTCATATCTTATCTTATCTTATTATGCTAGCTAAAATTGTATATATGTATTTATCTATATATATTGGTTCTCAAAAACCGCTCTAACGATTTTTTTCAAATTCACACTAGATATAGTATTTATAAAGAAAAATTAAGTTTTATTGATGATATCTCTTGAAACATACAGCTTCATTATTAATTTCTTAATTGAAAATTATATATGGAAAACGTCAAAATTTTTAATACTGCCTGCTAAGACAGTAAAAAAATGACAATTTTTTATCTAAATACATATAGTCCAGCGGTTGGACTGATGTTTTAACGAGTGGATTTCGTCGGTTCGAAACTCGCCGGGTGAATCGTTATTTAAAAATGAAAATAATGATTTTGTTATTTTTTTTTCTTTTTATCTATTGTTTACTTTTTAATAAATTACTATTCTATATTTATTTATTCATTGTTCTTTTATTAATAAAGTTTTAGATAGTTTTATAAGTTTTAATATTTTTTCAATAAAATATTATTCAATATATTTATTAATATTATTTTATTTATTATTATTGAGTACCCGAAGTTCCATTCATTTTAATCAGATTGATGCAATGATGCAACAGTTAATAATTGTAATATTGTAATAAATTTCTATCTTGAAAATTGTTACATATTATTCAGGATATTTTAAAAACTATTTCTTTCTTTAATTAATATTCATTTTTTCTATAAGTCAGATATATTTCCAAATATTAAATAATTTTTGAAGTGAAAACTTCTTTAGCGGCGTTGAGCACTTTTGCGGGATGGGGAAAAAGTATAGAACTCGCGTGATCGTGACCAACACCATGAAACCATCTGCTTTCAAATTTCTTATAACAGAGCGCGAAATTTGAATTGTCATTAGAACTGTTTTATAAATTATCTCTAACATATAAATATATATTTATTATGTAAAGTTCATTTCATATATACATATATAATCAAAATTATACGAAATGAACTTCACATAATAAATATATATTTTATGTTAGAGATAAGAATTATAAAACAGTTCGTATTGCAATATTTTAAACAAAGTTGTGTATTTATATATATATAAATATAAGTTACAAATTTGTTTAAAATATATGTTTAAAATAATATATAAGTTATATATATATACATGCATATGAAATTCATCTTTCTCGTGAAATAGCGCGAATTTCGTCTGTTTTAAAATTTCTTACGCAGAAGTTTTCACTTCTGTCGGCCAGTCCCACGACTGCCAATTTTGCTTTTTTAATTCCGAAAAGCTGCAAAGCACGTTTTTTTGTCTTTAGTTTGTTTTATAACCACTTGGGGCGCTAAACAGTTTTTCAAAAAAACACTATAGAAAAAAAATATATGTACCTATATATTATATATTTATGTATTATTGAGGAGCACAAGTTCATTAATTTTAATCAGATTGATGCAAATGTGTAACATTTAATAATTGTAATAAATAATTAAAGAATTGTGTATCAATATTTTTTAAAGGGTAGAGCGAGAGCTCGGTGTCCCAGGTATTAATATTACCAGCCAAATCCAATAATAATGAATCATTTTTTTTAACTTAAGTACCGAGCCGAGGCTCGGGGTCCCGGTACTGAGTCCTATGCTTCGTGCATTTGACTTTAGCTCGAGGGTGTTAATGAAATTTATTTATTTATTGATTTGAATTAAAATTGAACCGTGTTGTCAACTTTTCGAGAGAAATTGAGATTTGAGATCAACCCCCTCAATTTAATACAAATAATAATACATTTTCTAATAAATCTTTTAATTAACTTTTTTACTTTCACTTACCTATATATATATATATAAATTATATATATAGTAAGGGGAAGTATTGCGATCGTGCAAAAATTCGATTTTGAGTTTTCAACGGAAATACACGTTTTGAGGTCCCCTGAGTCCAAAAAACATAGTCCCGCGAAATGGTCTCTCTGTGTGTGTGTATGTGATCACTCTAGCTCAGAAACGAAAATCTGTCCGAAACTGATACTCAGTATTTAGAATAGGTATATACCCGGGATGTTACAGCAACTTTTTCGTTAAAATCAGTTGACCGGAAGTGCCACTTTACATCATTGATTTTACACTTTTTTGCGGTTTTCTCCAAAACAGCTCTAACGATTTTGATTAAACTCGCTATATCGATGTTAAATTAAGTGATCTATAATATGAGTTTGGTGTTATCCACGTTTAAATTCTCTGAGGGTGGTAAGTGAAAGTTGTGTGATGCGCGCACCCGCGCCAGATTTTTTTTTTAACTATTGGATACTTTACTAAAGGAATGTTATCTACTTTCATTATAATTCTCTTTTTTTTTAATCTTTTGATAAATGATTTATTGATTTGGTTTATAATTACTTTTTTGGATTTAATTTTAAATGATTAATTTATTTCAATAAATGATTTTTAATATTATTTAAAACTATAAGCGAAAAATTATTATGATTATTATTTAAAAACAATCCCTATTTAAAAAAAACGCTTTTATTTCAAACAGTATATTTTATCTAAGTGAATATTTAAATATAATATAATAACCTTATATTATATTATCATATAATATTGATTTGTGAAAATGTAAACACAAAACCGCTTTTTCTTCATTCTTTTAAGTATAAAAATAATGTTTAATTAATAATATAGGTATAATCCACCAAGCTCTCTACTATATATTCTAGTCTTTATTGTTAAAGTTACAAAAGATTATTGTTCGCTATTTATTGAATAAAATAACTATTATACATAATATATCTAATATACATACCACTTCATCCTTTTTACTATCTCGCCAGAGATAGTATTGCGATCACGAAAATTTTCGATGTTGAGATTTTGATGTTTTTATACGTTTTGAAGGTTCCTGAATCATTTTCACTAAGGTTGAGAAAAATGTCTGTGTGTGTGTGTGTATGTGTGTGTGTATGTGTGTGTGTGTATGTGTGTGTGTGTGTGTATGTGTGTGTGTGTGTATGTATGTAGGCAAGATTACGCAAAAACGGTTTGAGCTAGAATGATGAAATTTGGTACATGGACATTATTCAAAATTCATAGTTTTCTATCAACTTTTGAGAAATGTAGGTCAACCGGAAGAGGGTCATTACCTACAACGTTTTGATTTTTTTTCCTCTAAAGTGACCGTAAAAATAAAAATATATGTTTGATAATTTTTCACATGATTAATAATTGTATAAAACTGCTATATATAGAATTTCAGCTTGATTGATTCGCTGAAAGTACCAGAATTAATTTTTTAACACTGCATATCTCACGCGCCAACACGTGCCATGGTGCCATCAACAAAAAGCCAAACATGCGCTGGTTTAATATTTATTATTTATAATTTATAATTAATTAAATTTAATTTAAAAATAATATATTATGTTATTTAATCCAATTCAAATTGCGAGATAGTCGAGTGGAGACACTCCAGCTAATTTATTAATGATTTAAGAATCTTTACTAAGAAAGTCAAGATTAATATTTTAAATACATTACAATTTACCTTTTCAATAATTTATAATTTATATATTAATCATCTTATATTATAAATAAATTGGCTGGAGTGTCTCCACTCGACTATCTCGCAATTTGAATTGGATTAAATAACATAATATATTATATTTAAATTAAATTTAATTAATTATAAATTATAAATAATAAATATTAAACCAGCGCATGTTTGGCTTTTTGTTGATGGACCACTACACGTCTTGGCGCGTGAGATTTGCAGTGTTAAAAAATTAATTCTGGTACTTTCAGCGAATCAATCAAGCTGAAATTATATATATAGCAGTTTTATACAATTATTAATCATGTGAAAAATTATCAAACATATATCTTTATCTTTACGGTCACTTTAGAGCAAAAAAAATCAAAACGTTGTAGGTAATGACCCTCTTCCGGTTGAGCTACATTTCTCAAAAGTTGATAGAAAACTACGAATTTTGAATAATGCTCATGTACCAAATTTCATCATTCTAGCTCAAACCGTTTTTCCGTAATCTTGGTTTCACACACACAGACAGACAGACAGACATTTTCCTCAACCTTAGTGAAAATGATTCAGGAACCTTCAAAACGTATAAAAACATCAAAATCTCAACATCGAAAATTTTCGTGATCGCAATACTATCTCTTACGAGATAGTAAAAAGTTAATTTTTTTATATTATTTAACTTAACTTTTATTTGATTTGTGTATCTATAATAATGCTTATATATGATTTTAATTCTATTGAATCCAAGTTAATTCGCATGATTAATTAATTTTTTACAAGCAAATATTAACCATAGTCATAATCAAATTTTCACCTTATTCTTTCACTAAAATATGACAAATAAAATTAAATAAATATGTTCTATTCAAAATATATTTTTCATCCGATAAATTCATTAAAAACAAACACAACAGAAACCAAACAGAAAAAATTCAATAAAAAAAATGAATTTTCATTTCATGTAAATGACATTTTTTTTTTTTTTAATAATTTATATTGAATATTTTTAAATGACATGTTTTTATATATAGGTATATATTGTTTTAAATATTGTTTTTCATTTTTATTTCATTCATTTATTTTAATATAATTTATGAAAATGTTTCTATTTGAAAAAAATCACTTTTAAACACGCAATCTAAATTTAAATATATTAATATCCTATTTGTTTGTTTATAATGTACCGTATATAATGAAAATATTATTGTCTTTTATATCTAATATTTATAAAAAGGGAAAAGAAAATATTTAAAAACAATACATTTTTTACTATCATCATATTTATTATTATTAAAATAAATAATTATTAAGTATTATAAAAGGCTATTGCACACCTGAAGTTTTTCTAGAATAATTATTTTTTACTTTCCCGCATACTTCGTATAAGGGAAGTATTGGAATCGTCAAAAATTTCCACTTCGAAATTTCGATAGATCTTGACGTTTTAGACCTCCCTGAATCGGAAAATACCATTTTTCGAATTATGTCTGTGTGTGTGTATGTATGTATGCATGTATGTATGTAATGTCTGTGAGCAAATTTACTCAAAAACTAATAAAGCTAGGACTTCTAAAGTTGGTACACCGATATTATTCACAGTTTGTAGATTACTATCAAAATTTCGTCAAAATCGGTTAACCGGAAGTGGTACTTTACCTACACTGGTTGCGTTTACCTTTCAAGTAAAGTACCAGTTTGCTTCGAGATATTTGCTTCCTATTTTGTATATAGATTTAAAAATATGAAAAAAATTCAGATACCAAATTTCATCATGATCTGACTACCGGAAGTGACATTTTACCTATACAAGTAGCGTTAGGTGTAAATTGTAAATATATATAATAGTGTTAAACCATTTTACTTTATAATTTAAATTAATTAGTTTGTTTATTTTTATTGTTGTTAAAACATAATAATAATAACCTAATTACCTATTTATATGCGGGAAAGTCTAGGGGAGGACACTCCCGAATTTTTATATAAATAATATTTTACTTATATTTATCCTTGATTAATAGTTTGAAATGCCAATTCCTCATCCTTGGTCATTTTAAAGAAATATACTGCTCATTGATCTACTTTTTGGTTTATATATTTATTAATTACTATGAAAATAATTTTTATTCCCAATGAAAAGAAAAATTATTTATTGAAATATTAAATTATATATTAAAATTTTATTTTATTTACTTGATGCAAATTTCTTCTGAAAAACTAAATATCAACTCATTTTCTTATTAAATAGCATTTTATAAATATATAAATTGTTTAAATTCTACCCTAAATAGAAAAAATACGAACCATAAGTACTGTATTAATATTTAGATATAAAATATTTATTTCATTAGAATTTATTTATTTTAATTTAATATTATACTAAACTTAAATATATAAGATATTAAATGCAGAGGAGAAATTGTAAGTATAAGTCTAATAAATAATTCATTTCAAATTTCAAATAATAAAAAAAAAATGGAAAGTTTATGCCTTGTCCCGCGCATTTTCTCTCCCATAGCCTGGGTCTGTATATGTCTAGCACATCTAATACTATAAATATTTATTTTTTTTTATATTCATTCTTTCCCTCCACCCTCTGTTTCGTTTTACATCTGCTCCATATGTTTCGAGAGCTAAACATTCATCTATATCCCTGACAAATTTTATATGCATAGATAAAATTCGAAGTCGATTTTATTTATTTAATTCTTTAATAAGTACATTTTGACAACATAATTGTTTTTTCTATAAAAAAAATTAATTTAAAATATCTATAAGATATTATTTTACATTATTATTATAATATATATATATATATGAAGAATATAATATAGTATAACTTTACATTTATACTTAAGTAATTCATCATTCTTCAATAAATTATAAATTAATTATAATAATTCGATAAGTTATATAATATAATTTTTTATTTTTAAAATATTTTTTTTTGTAAAATAGGTACTCTTTATGAAAGATAAATTTATAGATAATTTTTAATTTTATTTTTTATAAATTAATTATATTTAATTAAAACCATAAAAAATAAAAATAATTAAAAATTAAATAATAATCGTCTAAAAAAGTATTTTCTTAAAGTAATCATATTAATTTATTTCCTGAAATTTTTATATAGCGGTTTGTCTATATCTGTTTCTATTTTTACTATCTCGCCAGAGATAGTATTGCGATCACGAAAATTTTCGATGTTGAGATTTTGATGTTTTTATACGTTTTGAAGGTTCCTGAATCATTTTCACTAAGGTTGAGAAAAATGTCTCTCTCTCTGTGTGTGTTTGTGTATGTAAATAAAATTACGCAAAAACGGTTTGAGCTAAAATGATGAAATTTGGTACATGGGCATTATTTAAAATTCATAGTTTTCTATCAACTTTTGAGAAATCTAGCCTAACCGGAAGAGGGTCATTACCTACAACGTTTTGATTTTTTTTTTCTTCTAAAGTGACCGTAAAAATAAAGATATATGTTTGATAATTTTTCACATGATTAAAAATTATATAAAACTGCTATATATAGAATTTCAGTTTGATTGAATCGCTGAAAGTACCAAAATTAATTTTTTAACACTGCAAATCTCACGCGCCAACACGTGACGTGGTGCCATCAACAAAGAGCCAAACATGCGCTGGTTTAATAAATTTTATTTATTAATTTTAATTTATAATTTATAATTAATTAAATTTAATTTAAATATAATATATTATGCTATTTAATCCAATTCAAATTACGAGATAGTCGAGTGGAGACACTCCAGCTAATTTATACTTAGATTGAACTCGTTTGTTTTGTAAAACAAAATAATTGAATTTTCTAGTGGTGATGCAAGATTTCTTCATTTTTTTTGTCCAGTTTGGAATTTGTTAATATCATTAAAAGAACGAATAAAAAATAAATAAATCATCATAATGATTTAATAATTTATCAAAAATATTTTTATAGATAATTTTTAATAATAAAATAATTAAAAATTAAATTAAGATAATAAATCGTCTAAAAAACTATTTTCTAAAAGTACTCATTAATTTATTTCCTGAAATTTTTATATAGCGGTTTGTCGTTTTACTATGAATTTATTATTATTACTTTTCAAATAAAATCCAGTAAAATTAATCATTTGCAAATTCTACCCTCCACCTAGGGCCGTCCTAAGATTTTCGGCGCCCGTGGGCTCCTAAAATTTTGCGCCCCTTTTCATAAGAAATTACACAGAATGGTTAGTAAAAATATATAAACTAATAAAAAATGCCGCCCCCAGAAGGCTTGCGCCCTAGGGCTATAGCCCAATTAGCCCTGTGGTTAGGGCGGCCCTGCCTCCACCACTTCGATTTCAGTTCCTACATTCAAACCAAAAGTCAAAATTATTTATTTTTGCGTAAAATACGGTTTTATTTACTTTATTTAATAGTTTAATTCAATAACAAATTTACAAATTAATTAAGGAATCTAAATAATCAATATATAAAAAAAAATAGATAAATTGAATCTTATACTTTTTTAAAAAATCGAATTGATAAATGGCATTCTTAATAAAATTTATTATTTTACTGATTAAAAAGTTTAAAATAATTAGAACTCGTAAATTATTCATCTCTTTAAGATATAAATTATTGAATTTTTATTCTAACCATCAATTCCTATTTTTTTTTTTTTTTACTTATTAAAAAGAACATTAATTGTTCTTCTCCCTTATGGTATTTTTATTCTGAGAAATTATTCGATTAGAACCAACGAGGACCTCTTTAAAAAAAAATAAATGTTTTTCAATTTTTCTTCGACCTTTTACAAATTTATAAATAGCGTGTCTGACCATTGTTAATTTCAACCGTTATCATTAAATAATTCAAAAAGAAATAAAAACAAAATTATTTATTAATATTATCAATTATCTTCTTAATTTATAGTGTTAGTGAAGAATTCAATAACAAAAATATTTAATATTGTAAAGACATACCTATACATATATATTTATATTGTTTAATAATGTTAACAATGTAATAAGTTAAATTGTTTAAGATGAACATAATATTTTTTTACTATCTCGCCATATATATATTTAGATTCATCAAAAATAAAATTTTATTTAATAAATTATTTATATAATATATTATAAATATAATATATTTTATAATTTATTTATTTTATTTAATGAATATCTGATTCTTAGTAAATGATTATCAGTCAATATATTCTTTTTTAAATTATTTTTTTAATAAATATAATAAATTATTATTATAATATCGATAATATTATATTAATTTAAATAAAAAAAAAAATTAAAAAGGACCTCACCAGCACAATTCCAGTAATTATTTTTTTTCTAATCGTGCGATAAGCTACTCGGTTAAATTTCATGGAAAAACAGAATATAAATAAAAAATAGGATTGGAATTTATTTATTTTAATAAAATCTTTTAGTTTGCAATGCAAAGTGAATATGATAAGTCAAGTTGGGCTGTGTGTCCGTCCACCTTGCCAGGTAATTCATTAATAAGTATTTTATTCATTTTCTTTAATTAGACATATTATTTATTTGTTTTCTATCCATACTTTCTATTAAAATGAATATTTTAATTAATTATTTATAATTAATTAAATTTAATTTAAACATAATATATTATGTTATTTAATCCAATTCAAATATTCGAGTGGAGACACTCCAGATTTTTTTTTTCTAAAACTTGTAATAAATAATATGAAATTATCTTGGCAATTTATTAATTTCTTAATTGAAAATTTAAAATACATTAACATCACTTGACCTTAAGAGTCGAGACTAAAAATGATTAAACATTCTATATTTACAATATACTCCTTAAATTTAGTAAACAAAATTTTTTTAAATTAATAAAGAATAATAATTTATTTTTTTATATAATTTAAATTAACTAATACATTTCTTGTTTATTAAAAACAATTATTTATAATTAGTGATTAATATTAAATAGAATATAATTAATATAATATTAAATATAGTTTATTTCACCTGATATGGCACCATAGCTACATTTTATGAAATGGCTATCATACAATTACTAAGCAAGTTAAATCAAATTTGTTTCTTTTGAGATCGTTACAAGAAATAAAATTTTTTTTCTATTTGATTTTATTGATTTATTGGTTTTTCCGACGCCCTTCACACCTAGACAAGGGGCTGCGCCCCTGTCCCCTGTGTGTCTCAGCGTTAATATATAATTGGATATCTTTGTATATCTTGTAACTATCATTTACAAAAGTTAAACTTTAAATTAAAATTTATATCAAAAAAGTTAATTGATTAATAAAAAATATTATCTATTTATTCATTGAATATGTATTAAAAAAGGAAGTTTTTTTTCGAGGTATAGAACTTTAAGTTGGCATTATACTGTTCAAGTTGACGACCGATTGATTTATTCTCAGTTTGGTTTGGCAATTCATCATGAATAGACTCACGTCTGAACAACGTTTGCAAATAGTGCAATTTTATTTCGAAAATTATGGTTCTGTGCTCAATACGTATCGTGCAATACGACCATTTTATCGTCGACAAAATCGTCCATCAGAGCAATTAATTCGATTAACCATGGTACGTTTTCGCACCACGTTTACTCTTATTGTTAACTCGCATCCCCAGGGACGCCGTACGGTGCGTACAGAAGAAGCTATTGCTACTGTAGAGCGTAGCATTGAGGAAGACCCGAATGAGTCCATTCGCCATCGAGCACAGGAATTACTAACTTTTTCATTTCTGAATTGAACAACCATGATGTTCAGGAGCTGTGGTTCCAACAAGACGGCGCCACAATCGATTTATTGAAAGACACGTTTGGTGACCGCCTAATTTCACGTTTTGGACCTGTGAATTGACCTCCAAGATCTTGTGATTTAACACCGCTAGACTACTTTCTGTGGGGCTATGTAAAGTCATTGGATAAGCCACAAATGCTTGACCATCTGGAAGGCAACATTCGCCGTGTTATTGCCGATATACAGCCACAAATGTTGGAAAAAGTTATCGAAAATTGGACGTCCAGATTGGACTACATCCGAGCGGTCATATGCCAGAAATTATATATAAAATGTAATGCCACAAGATTATCTTTCGTATAAATAAAATTCATGTCAATCGAATAATCCATCGTTGTTTTATTGCAATTTAAAGTTCTATACCTCTAAAAGAAACATAATAATATTATAATAGATATTAACAAATAAAAAATAAATATTATAATCATACATCATTGCAACATCAATAGGTAATTGACCTAAATATACTATTTTCACATGCATGCCATTAGTATACCTCTTTTTATCATTTTTTTTTTTTAAATTTTTATTTGATGAAATGGTGAACCATGAAAATTTATATTAAGGCCAATGGCAGGCACTAACACATATTATTTGTTTATATTTAATATGCGGTTGAATTCAAATACATTTATGTATTTATAAAAACCACATGTATCAATATTGATTTAGAAAAACATTCGAGTTCTCAGGTTTATTAAAAACCGCAGATAAATTTGATTGTCTTTTTTTATTCTTATTTATTTACTTATTTTATTCTCATGGAATATTTTTCTTCAACTAAATTCATAGAAATTGTTTTTAAAAGACATGCTGATGATTTATTAATGAAAACAATTACTATTCAATACAAAAAAAAAAAAAAAAATAAACAAACAAACAAACAAGTGAAACAAAGCTTTTCAACATCTAATAAACTAAAAAATCTGGAGTGTCTCCACTCGACTATTTCGCAAATTTGAATTGGATTAAATAACATATATTAATTTAAATTAAATTAAATTAATTATAAATTAAAATTAATAAATAATATTTATTAAACCAGCGCATTTTTGGCTCTTTGTTGATGGCACCACGTCACGTGTTGGCGCGTGAGATTTGCAGCGTTAAAAAATTAATTCTGGTACTTTCAGCGATTCAATCAAGCTGAAATTCTATATACAGCAGTTTTATACAATTATTAATCATGTGAAGAATTATCAAACATATATCTTTATTTTTACGGTCACTTTAGAAGAAAAAAAATCAAAACGTTGTAGGTAATGACCCTCTTCCGATTGAGCTACATTTCTCAAAAATTGATAAAAAACTATGAATTTTGAATAATGCCCATCTACCGAATTTCATCATTCTAGCTCAAACCGTTTTTGCATAATCTTGGTTTCACACACACAGACAGACAGACAGACATTTTTCTCAACCTTAGTGAAAATGATTCAGGAACCTTCAAAACGTATAAATACATCAAAATCTCAACATCGAAAATTTTCGTGATCGCAATACTATCTCTGGCGAGATAGTAAAAATGTCATACAAAATTTAAGAATAAATAAATAATTGCGTAGAATTGAATTAAAAGGGATATTTAAGAATTAATTAACTTATCTTATCTCGCTAACAAATAATTCTTTAATAAATTCTAGAACAATAAATAATTTTTTTACATTCGAATAAATGAAATAAACATTAATGAAAATACTTGAAATAGTAGAATATATAATTCTTTTTAAATCTCTTCAACATATTTTGTTTATATTTTATAATAGATTATAAAATTTATATTTGATCCACAAGGTTTCATTTATAAAATGGCTTGATTGAAAACCAAGAGCAATAACAAAAACAAATAAAAACTATCTTGGGGTAAATATATGGAGGGATTTTTCAGAACCAATTTCTGATAGGAAGGAATGGGAAAACGAATCAATTCCAAGCTTAAAGACCCTAAATTAAATGAGATATTAAGACATTTAGAAAATGAAAATTTATGAGGCGGAGAGTGAAAATTAGTAATATATATTTGTTTATTTTGGTTTTTGTGAAATCTATGAGTATGAAAACTTAATTCCGGGTTGTTTTCATGTAGTTTAATGAGATTTAAGCCTCGATGTTTCGTTGCCCAAGAGAGATTTGGGATGGGCATTTTGGGATTATGGGAATTAGTCAAACCAAGAGTCATAATTGGTATTTTGTGTTAAATTGATGGGTTATGTTTGTGTCTTACTAAATTTTGAGGCACCGAACTAGCCCCAACTCCAGATCTTCAAAATAATATTCTGCATTTGATATGAAACTCGAGGTATATTTTATTTTATAATTTCGAAACTTACTAATTAATTAATTATAATATTATATTTTTTATATTAGATATAAATATATAATAGAAGAAAAAATATATATATAATCAATTTCTTTGGTCTAAAACTCAATAAATGTCAGTGTGATCATTTCAAATTTATTTAGAAAAATATACTATATAGTTGTATAATGTACATATTTTTATATAAAAAAAAATTTGTTAACATTTTATATTTATTGGTAATATTCTATATACTTCTGAAATGACCACCGTTTATCATGTCCTTTTTTATTAATCCCACTGCACACTTTTACCCATTCCTTTATCGCTCTATCCATCTATAATAATCTATAATCATTCTTTTCGATATATATATACTAGTTGCTCAGAGCACCTTCGGCGCTCTTCACACCTAGACGGGGGCTCCGCCCCCTGTACCCCCGAATGGTACATAGTATTTGGTTGAAAGTAGTAAAAGATTTTCATCCATTTTGTTTCAATCAGTATATTACATAAAACATTCATTTCTTTTTGTGTTCTTATTTAAAATGTATTTTAATTTAATCAGTAAATTAATTATATATATTATTATTATATCTATCTATCTATGTGGCTCAAAGATAGTCGCAAGTTCTTGGCCGCAAGAACCACATTTCTCCAAGTATCCCTATCCTGAGCCCTTGTCTCTCTTACGTCCCTTCCTTCGCGGCTTCCAAGCGGACGTTTTCCAATCGGTCTCCGCACCAATATCTTTTTCCTCTCCCACGTGCCCTGCCTATCGCATCATTTGTCTAAAAAATCATATTTTAATTTTATATAACCAAGAAATCATTTTTGCACTTAAAATATAGTTGTAATTAATAATTGAAACAAAAACAAAAATAACATAATTTAGTCATTTTAATTAAAGTTTTGAAAATATTTTTATATTCATAAAACATTAAAAATAATATATTGTGTTTTTTTAACCTTTCACTTTCAAATAGAAAAGAAGAAATATTCAAATATATAGAAAGAATAAATAAAAATTAAGTTAAATATGATTTAAATATTTTATTAAATTAATTAAAATGAGAACTTTTAGAATAAATTATTTAATTGAATTTAAAATAAAAAGTGAAATATTATAATAATTCTTTGATTGGGAATCGCTATGATAATTCATTGTTTAAAATGATTCCGCTAGGGACAGTGAGCCCCGAGAAGCTCTTGAATGAACAACACGGAGAATTATATAAACTTTAAAAAATTAATTTCTGAGGTTATTGATTAGATATTAATAAAATTTATACCCTATGTTACTATAGAGCTATATAAGAATATTGTGATGTAATTTCATAGAAATCGGTTCAGCCAATTCTAAATCTATAAAATAGTTATTTTCCGGACAGACAGACAGAAATGAAAAATTCTAAAGTCACTTTTGGATTCTAGGGGTCATGAAACGCGAAGATATGCAAAAATTTTTAAATTCTGAGCATTGTGCAGACAAATACCTTTTTTTATATATATATAGATAATTCCTTATTAATAAACAAGATTTATATTTGTTTTTAATACTTCATTTTAGCTTCTTTAAAATAAGTAAAAACAGTTCAAGTTTTGTGAAAGGCGTATCCCTGGCCATTTATATAATAGAAAGATTTAAAATGATATATTATGCTTGGATTTTATTTTTTATTATCATATATATAATAGAAATAAATAAACTCTACACCCTAAACTCCATCTACTCTCTCCACCCTACACTCTAGAATATAATATTTATTTATTTAAATAACAACTTGTTATATTTAATAATAACTTAAAAATTTCATCTCCCAAAATCCCTTATTCACTATTCTTCCCTATTTTTTAACCTTTCTAAAGGGTTGCGTATTTTTCTTTGTCTGCTATTCAAAAGAGGGAGGTGCACGTGTCATTTCAATACACCGGACATGTAATGCTTTCATTCTCCCCTTCTCCCTCCACCATTTAAATCTATTTTTCACATCCAATTATAATAAAGAAAAATAACTAAATAATATTAAATTAAATGTTAACATTTTATGTACACAAAATAAGGACGACTTCTATTATACGCTAAAAAATTATATTTATTTATTTTTAAACTTATAAAATACCTACCTAAGTAAAATTTTTTGTTTGTATATTTTTATAATTTGTGAATATAAATAAAATATAGTACTTATAATGTAATTATTATTTTCATATGATATAATAATATCTAGATTATTTAATATTTACTATATATAGAATTTATTAAATTTCATGTCTAAACTCAATCAAACTTTTATTAATATTTAATGTACACAATTGGATTGATAGCCTATGAACATGGAAACTTTTCCTTATTATATATATATATATATATGTATCAATTTTAAGAAAATTGCTAAATTATATGCTCCTTTTTAATATATATATATAAATAAATAATTTTGATAGTTTCTGAACGAGAAATATGGTAATAAATAGCAAATACCAATACTACTAATAAAAAAAGAAATTGCAATCCTTGTTAACTATTAATATATATATATATATATATGTAGTGATTTGGATGGGGTTGGATCGTTGTCTAGGGGTATATTATCTTGATAGAGCAACAACACTTCTTGTTTGGGTTTTTCTAAAAAATGGTTTATTTACAATAAATATACATAGGCAAATACACACACTCTCATGAAACCGGAATTTTCCTATAGATGTATAGATGGTGCTCGCACAGTTTAAAGATCGTAAGACCACTTCTATTACACCATCTTTTCCCTCTAACAGCTGACGAAGTTTGTCAACACACAATAACCTAAGTTTCATACATCGGTATATTTTTCTATAACCTCAAATATGTCGAGTTTTGTGCCTACGAACTATGATTTGCGGACAGTATTGTTTTTCTACTATTATTTGAAGAAAACTAGCGCATGCGGCTTATTCTCCAGACTTGGCTCCGTCTGATTACCATCTATATGCACTCACCGAACAACACTTGGATTCGCGTATGAAAGTGTACGAAAATGGCTCGACAACTGGTTCGCTTCAAAAGAATTGTTTTTTGGCATGGCATTCATAACCTGCCGAAGAGGTGGGAAAAATCTATAAATTCCAATGGAGACTATTTTGAGTAAAATATTTTTTATAATTTTCAAATAACAGACGTGCAATTTTTATCAAAAGAATTCCGGTTTCATATCTCTCTCTACTCCTGGTATATATTTTCTTCTACAAAAATTTGATATGATTATGATTGCATATCCCTACATAAAATATAATACTGTCATGAGCGTATTTTAATTCTTCTCTTATTAGTATAATTAATCAAATTTTTATTTTCAAGAAAAGATGATTTTATAAAATCACTCGGATTATATCAATATCATCTACACAAATTATATATAAACTTTTCAATAAAGATATTAATAAAACAATTTTTCACAGGTCCAACTGAATTATCATGTAATATTATTATTTTGACTTTTAATAAGTAAATAATTAAAATATTATTTAATAATTATATATACGAGAAATAATATCAACATAAATTGAGATTTGTGAATTTTATTTTATTATTATTATTATTATTATTTAATAACTACACCTATCCCCCGATTTACACGGTAGATACGTTCCTGAGAAAAACGTGTAAATCGAAAATTGAAAATTTTCAAGTCAAAAACGTGTAAATCGAAAAGCTTGCAGAAAATGCATAATTTTGCTATTTAACAGTTGTGATTTTTTTCAATATTTTTAGGTGTACACATATGTAATATATTTCGGAAACACTGTTTTTTTATTTAATTACAATACATTAAACAGAAGAACAAAAAATAAAACCAAAGGTGTTTTATTATCCTTCATCACTATCAGAAATTACTCTCATTCTTTTTTTCGGAATGAATTTGGAAAATTAAATCTTTCTGAAACTGTGAAACTTTCACTTAAATACAATTTTCCGTAGATAAAACTTTAATTTTATGCGAAGAAATACAGACACAGTGTGCATGTGCAGCAAGTCAGCACATAAGCTCGGGATTCCCCATGAGATGTGTACACAGTAGCATTTAGTAGAGTACGATAAAAACAAAAAAAAACTTATTTGGAAAACCGTGTAAAAGCGAAAACGTGTAAAACAAGTACCGTGTAAATCGGGGGATAGGTGTATTTTACTTTATACTATCATCGTCTATGTTTTATTTTACATTTAATGATCTTTTGGCCTTAGTCCTTGTGTCAAATTTATATCTTTGTCTTTGTTATTTTTTTTTTTTCTTATTTTGTGTTCAAACTGATCTTCCAAATATCATGGGAAATATAAAGTTGATGTACGAAATACCTATACTATTACACTCTATATATCTAGATAGGACGGACAGCCTGGATGGCTTCGGCTCAGAGAGCAGCTCAACGACTGAAAAGCAGTGGGAGGGACAAAGAGAAAGAGAGAGAGAGAGAGAAAGATTGAAGTAGACAAAAAGATGGAGTGAAGGTACGAACGAGTGGGAGGAAAGGAGAAAGACAAGCCTTGAGGCGGTAATGCCGTGAGACCGAAACACAACCGGTCAGTCAATCTTAGAATCCGAGACAAACGCTCTCCATAATGAGAATCGGAGAGAGAAAGAGCGAGGAAGCGAGGGGGAAGGGGAGATATCAGGAATGAATCGAATGCTATTCTCTTTTTCAATACAACTACCTTGTTCGGGTAATCACTTCAATTAGAAAAGACGACAATGACAACACAAGAAGGAAAAATAACCAAATCAATGTCACCAGTTGATAATTCAATGAGAAGAATAGAATTTAATTCTACTTCGGGAGAAAGACTCTTTATTTACTCTTCAATCACCAATGGAACATTGATTAGCTATTTATATACCTATATTATATATATATTCTTGAGAAATTTAGACAGATATTATAATTAAATTGGAAAGGTTAATGAACATATATATTAAGTAATATTTATTATTTTTTTATTTATATAATATAAATAGAGTAATTGTTATCCATTACATGTTATTTTATATCAATTCACGGCCCTTCTTTCAAGACCTCCTTGGTCTGATAATAAAAAAAAAGCTGGAGTGTCTCCACTCGACTATCTCGCAAATTTGAATCGAATTAAATATCATATATTAATTTAAATTAAATTAATTAAATTATAAATTATAAATTAAATTAAATTAATTAAATTATAAATTAAAATTAATAAATAATATTTATTAAACCAGTGCATGTTTGGCTCTTTGTTGATGGCACCACGTGTTGGCGCGTGAGATTTGCAGTGTTAAAAAATTAATTCTGGTACTTTCAGCGATTCAATCAAGCTGAAATTCTATATATAGCAGTTTTATACAATTATTAATCATGTGAAAAATTATCAACATTATTTTTACGGTCACTTTAGAGGAAAAAAAATCAAAACGTTGTAGGTAATGACCCTCTTCCGGATGAGCTACATTTCTCAAAAGTTGATAGAAAACTATGAATTTTGAATAATGCCCATGTACCATATTTCATCATTCTAGCTCAAACCGTTTTTGCGCAATCTTGTCTACATACATACACACACACATACACACACACACAGACATTTTTCTCAACCTTTGTGAAAATGATTCAGGAACCTTCAAAACGTATAAAAACATCAAAATCTCAACATCGAAAATTTTCGTGATCGCAATACTATCTCTTACTAGATAGTAAAAAAGCTGTCTCCACTCGACTATCTCGCAAATTTGAATTGGATAAAATAACATATATTAATTTAAATTATTTATTTATTACATAACTAGAAAAATGAAATTATGTTTCTTTAATAAAATATACTTAAATTAATTGAAAATCATGTGAGAGTTGCCTTTCAATATAACAATAATAGTTTTCAATTCTCTTTTAATAAATTATAATAATTTAACTTTAAATAACCTTTTCCAGATTATAAAAATATTGTGTTAAAAATCTGGAGTGTCTCCACTCGACTATCTAGCAATTTAAATTGGATTAAATAACATAATATATTATATTTAAATTAAATTTAATTAATTAAATTATAAATTAAATTTAATTAATTAAATTATAAATTAAATTTAATTAATTAAATTATAAATTAAAATTAATAAATAATATTTATTAAACCAGCGCGTGTTTGACTCTTTGTTGATGGCACGACGTCACCTGCTGGCGCGTGATTGCCAGTCAACGTGTTAAAAATTAATTCCTGTACTTTCAGCGATTCAATCAAGCTGAAATTGTATATATTTAGCAGTTTTATACCATTTTTAATCATGTGAAAAACTATCAAACGTATATCTTTATTTTTACGGTCAGTTTAGAGGAAAAATAAGTTGACCTGTGGCCAGGTCCGAACCGACCGACGGTTTGAAGTAAATTAATTTCCAGCTACAGAAACAATTTCAAATAATTTTAATATATCTATTAATGTAATAAAAAACAGATATGAATATAACATAAATATTTTTAATTTTATTTTATTTATAATATATAGCTGAAGTAGCGGCGTTGCCCGTGATCATAATAAGGAGGCTGTGACGTCATGAAGGGCTGGGTGACGTCATATTACTTTAAATTAAGAAAAACATAAGGAAGATGATTTTTCTCGAGGATAAAACCAATACATTCGTGGTGATATGTAAAACAATCTCCTCATGTGAAATTTGGTGTGAAAATAACCCTTCCCTTCCTATCGTCGATCGCTAATACTAGCACTTCCGGTTTCCGGATTTGTACCAAAAGTTGATCAATTCATCCCACTGATGCATTAAGTAAATATACCAAATTTCATCAAAATCGGTTGAGCCGTTCAGGCTGTACACATCTATACGGACAGACGGAAGGACGGACGGACGCACGGACAGACATCATGCTAAAAATACTTTTTTCTGTTAAGAAAATGCATGATTCGTGGTGATATATAAAAAAAATCTCCTCATGTGAAATTTGGTGTGAAAATAACCCTTCCCTTCCTATCGTCGATCGCTAATACTAGCACTTCCGGTTTCCGGATTTGCACCAAAAGTTGATCAATTCATCCCACTGATGCATTAAGTAAATATACCAAATTTCATCAAAATCGGTTGAGCCGTTCAGGCTGTACACATCTATACGGACGGACGGACAGACGGACGGACAGACATCATGCTAAAAATACTTTTTTCTGTTAAGAAAATGCATGATTCGTGGAGATATGTAAAAATCTCCACATGTGAAATTTGGTGTGAAAACAATACCTCCCTTACTATCGTCGGTCGGTAAAAAATCAAAACATGGGAGGTAATGACCCTCTTCTGAAAGATTTCTCAAAAGTTGATAGAAAACTACGAATTTTTAATAATGTCCGTGTACCAAATTTCATTAATCTATCTCAAACCATCTACATACATACATACCCCCACACACACCAAGACATTTTTCTCAACCTTAGTGAATAGGACTCAGGGACCTTCAAAACGTATAAAAACATTAAAATCTCGACATCAAAAATTTTCATGATCGCAATAATATCTCTGGCGAGATAGTAAAAACGAATAATATAAGTTGTTGATGATATGAAATAAATTTAATTATAATAAAAAAGGTCTTACAATTTGTAGTTTTGATATAATATTACCATAGTTAAATAAAAAACAAATAAATTGATAAATGTATTTATTATATTTATAACATGTAATGTGTAGATAAAAATATAATTTTAATTAAAATAATATATGACAAGAACATGAGAAAGAAAGAACAAACAATTATTAAAATGATAGAATGTATATTTATGAATTTTTAATTTAATTATATATCAGTTTTTTTTTTTCTATTAATTATCAACTTTTTTTCAAACATTTAATTTACAATTACCTATATTAATTGATTTTTAATTACATAAAATTATAAAATAATTATTTATAACACAACACATAATCTCATATTAATGTTTACAAATATTATTTTTTATTTATTTCATTTTAATTTACAATTTTAAAATTCCATAAAATAAATAATTTAATTAGATCGTAATAATATTTTTGGATAAAATTCCGAAAAACCTTGCTTGTTTAGACGGTTCCATCTGTTAAATGTATCTTTTGAGATAAAATGAGAATAATGGCACCTCTTCACACCACTCTGGTTCTCTTTTATGCTATTTTCCGCTACATTTAAGATTATAAGGGTTCGTATGGTCATCCCTGCCCGAATATCTATCACGTTATTATTATTTGAAAAATTAATTGTAGAAAACCTCCAGACATACAGTCAGTGGCGTATCGTGAGGTTCTTGCGCCTGGGGGCAACTGAGAAATTAGCACCCCCTTTCTTATATATATATATATATATATATATATATATTTAATTTAATTTTTTTTAAAGAATATTAATGACGAATAACGAAACAGGTTTCAGGTTTAACAGATTTTTTTTTTTGGCTTTTTCGGAATATATCTCCATTTAGCCAGCTTTCTCAGAATTGTTTATTATTTTTATTTTATTTTTATTTATATATCGATGCACTCGGCGAGGTTTGAACCCTCGAACTCGAGTCGGCGGACCCATCACTATAACCTGGCGGCTAATTAACAGATTTTAATAAGCGTATAAATAATATTTATTGACTTACACAAAATACAGTTTCACTTTAAATATTAATTCTTCTGGCTTTTGTCGTGGCAAAAATATTTATAATTTCATTAAAATCAATTTTTTCAAACATTTCTCTTCTTTGTTCCAAATTGGATTCCCAAATTTTGCGCCCCCTCCCCCCTAGATACGCTACTGCATACAGTTGTTCTGCAGAACATTAAAATAAAATTAAATAACTTCTATGATTCATGAATAGCCAGTTAACAAAATTTAAAATATTATTATTTAATTTATATTACTTTTGAAAACTAAAAGTCAGAAAAATAATTAAATAATTTTAATTGATTATGTTCAATTTAATCGTAAATTTAATTCGATTTAATACTTATGTTTAAAAACAAAAAACAAATAATTTTTTCTTCATTTTTTTCTGTAAAGTGAGAATGGGAGAGGAGTGGAAGTTGTTAAAGGGGTTGAGTAGTGGCTTAGTTTTGACCAGAGGGGTGAATATATGAAAGAAACGTAAGGTGACGAGGGCGTCGGCCCACGAATTGTTATTTTCACATTTAAATTTCAATTAGATCCTATTTATTCTTTGTTTTTGAAAACTTTATTTTATATGAATGAGTTTTGTATGACGTTGAGGGTTGGTTGTTCAGGGTGTGAAAAGAAAAACGGATCAATGCACTTGCATGTTCATTTGCTCTCCCTCTCTTTCTCATTCTATATTTTCACTCTTACAAGCAAGAAAAACCCCTCTAACCCTGACACGCATTGCTTTGCATTTCCTTTACATTAGTATTCACCACCCCTACTACTTGTTATATATAGTATATATATATATATATATTTGTTAAAATTTCATTGTAATCGTATGTATTCAGATTTACTTGACCTACTTTTTCAAACTATTACACATATACAAATTAATTCTTTTCATATCAGAATAAATGAACTCATACCAGAGATACCAATTGGAATCTTCAATTATTCACTAAAATTTATTTTATAATGTTTTTACTATCTCTCTCCTGATCATGAAAATTTTCGATGTTGAGATTTTGATGTTTTTATACGTTTTGAAGGTTCCTGAATCATTTTCACTGAGGTTGAGAAAAATGTATGTGTGTGTGTATGTATGTAACCAAGATTACGCAAAAACGGTTTGAGCTAGAATGATGAAATTTGGTACATGGGCATTATTCAAAATTCATAGTTTTCTATCAACTTTTGAGAAATGTAGCTCAACCGGAAGAGGGTCATTACCTACAACGTTTTGATTTTTTTTCGTCTAAAGTGACCGTAAAAATATGTTTGATAGTTTTTCACATGATTAATAATTGTATAAAACTGCTATATATAGAATTTCAGATTGATTGAATCGCTGAAAGTACCATAATTAATTTTTTAACACTGCAAATCTCACGCGCCAACACGTGACCTGGTGCCATTAACAAAGAGCCAAACATGCGCTGGTTTAATAAATATTATTTATTAATTTTAATTTATAATTTATAATTAATTAAATTTAATTTAAATTAATATATGTTATTTAATCCAATTCAAATTTGCGAGATAGTCGAGTGGAGACACTCCAGATTTTTACATTTCATATTTATATTGTTCTTTTAATAATTCATACTTAATTTCAAAATTATATTAAAATTGATATTTTTAGAATATAGATATTATAAATATGTAAATTTTATGATATATACATTTTTGTTTGTTGTTTGTCTAGTTCATATTGGTAATTAATGTTAAATCAATTAATTTTACAATTTAGTACAATTTCTATTAATCATGTATGTATGGGAGGAGGGAAGAGGTACTAGGATTTATATGGTATTCTCATCTTGCAAGCTTATCGACAAATTTAATCTTGTACTCAGATAATTGATTGGTATTCGATAAAATTTCAATTGATATTGTACATATATTATCGGGTCAAAATGTACCAAAGCCTTCAATTAATAGTCTCCAGAAATTATTTAACAATTTATATTTATTTGATTATTACCGTTTTTATATCTTTGTAAAAAAATCTGGAGTGTCTCCACTCGACTATCTCGCAAATTTGAATTGAATTAAATAAGATGTATTATATTTAAATTAAATTAAATTAATTAAATTATAAATTAAAATTAATAAATAATATTTATTAAACCAGCTTGTTTGACTCTTTGTTGATGGCACCACGTCACGTAGTGGCGCGTGAGATTTGCAATGTTAAAAAATTAATTCTGGTACTTTCAGCGATACAATCAAGCTGAAATTCTATATATAGCAGTTTTATACAATTTTTAATCATGAGAAAAACTATCAAACATATATCTTTATTCTTACGGGCACTTTAGAAGAAAAAAAATCAAAACGTGGTAGGCAATGACCCTCTTTCGAAACAGCTACATTTCTCAAAAGTTGATAGAAAACTATGAATTTTGAATAATGTCCATGTACTAAATTTCATCATTCTAGCTCAAATTGTTGTTGCGTAACTTGGTTACATACATACACACACACAGACATTTTTCTCAACCTTAGTGAAAATGATTCAGGAACCTTCAAAACGTATAAAAACATCCAAATCTCAACATCGAAAATTTTCTGGCGAGATAGTAAAAAAATTATGAATATTTTCTCTCCTCTGTTCGTGATGATCGATTAGGAACTCTCAAATTCAATGTTGGCAAGTTATATTATCCACACCTTGAATAATATTAATCATTTAAACTCTCTCTCTCTCTCTTTATCGTCACTCCGGTTTTGGTTTTTCATTCTACCCACATTCATATTCACACACACCCTTATCCCGTCGACAATGACATTCTTCTCATGGCAACGAAAAGAGAAATGCACTCTGATACTTGCATCAAAGATTACTGTTCCATCCATCCTTATTGCTTAATACGTGGGCCGAAATTGAACAGCAACCTTGAACCACTCTCGATACTAATCAATAGAACCAAAACATTTCCTGGTTTATTGAAAAATAAAAAAAAAACCTGTTTTATTGTCACCTTTTTTTCTATCATAATGATCTTTTTGATATATGAACATGGGGTCTTTATGTGTATATATATATAGATATATTTGATCCAAAAATATGAACAATATTTTTTTTATTTATCAACTTAATTATAATCCTAAAGTTCTAAAATTTCTGAATAGTGTAGAATTTTTAAAATTTTAAAACAATTTATTTTTGCTATAATTATTGTGAAAAAATTACCTAAAAATCTATTTTTTCCCAATTAATCTTTATTATAGCATTTAAAACTTTTACCACAAGTATAAATTAATATGGAGCATAATCACCATAACTTTTTAACAATACTTTTCTTGTTTTTTTTGTTATTCCGACGGGAAAAAGTTGGATGTTAAAATAATAATTTTATTATTTTTAAACATAATATCACATACTGAAAACTATAATGTGATTTACACTATCTCATGGATACCAATGATCAATTCTAACTTGTATAATACATTGTAAATTTAATTAATTTAAATAATTTTAAATAATTTAATTTTATAGTTAAAACCCAATAAAAATAAAACAATAATAATTTCACTTATTCATTAAAAAGTATAAGGTCGATTTTATCAAAAGAAAGAAATACGAATATTGTTCAATTAAAAAATTTCAATTTATATATTCTTTTGTATTTAATACTAGCTGCTCAGAGCTCCTTCGTCGCTCTTCACATCTAGACGGGGGCTCCGCCCCCTGTACCCCCGAGTGGTACATAGTATTTGGTTGAAAGTAGTAAAAGGTTTTCATCCATTTTGTTTCAAACAATGTATAACATAAAACATTCATTTCTTATTGTGTGTCTTATTATTTAAAATATATTTTAATTTATTTAGTAAATTAATTATATATATTATTATTGAATATGTTATATCTATCTACTCGAAAGTTCTTGGCAGCTACAACCACATTTCTCCAAGTGTCCCCGGTGACCTCATCTTTCTTTGGCCAATAAATGCTGGAAAGAATAATCTGAATCTACTCTCATCTCCCAGGGTCATAGACCATGCGTGGCTCAACGGTACTCGAAAGTTCTTGGCAGCTACAACCACATTTCTCCAAGTGTCCTTATCCTGAGCCTCTGTTCCATCTCTCGTACGTCATTCCCTGATGTACTCATCTTTCTTTGGCCCATAAATGCTGGGGAGAATCCTATTCTCTGAATCCACTCTCATCTCCAAAGATCATAGACCATGTCTAACACTCATATAATACAACAGACAAAATAATTGTTTTATATATTTTAATTTTCATTCCCTTTTATAATAATTTTGATGAGATAAGCCTCTTTACTGCATGATAACAGGCGTTTTCCGATTGCAACTTCGATTTCAATTCTTCTCAAATATTATTATCCTTCGTGATTACATTCAATTTTTCTACATATTCAAATTCTACATTTTGTATGTTAATACTGCTCCTGTTTGTTTCTAAATATATTTATTTATCATTATTAATTTCAAACCTCATCTCTTTTCCTACCTCGATTAATTTTTCCTCGCTATCTGTAATTGCAATTGCCGAATCTCCTATTATATTTAAGTCGTCTGGGTAACCTAATATTTTACAATTGATTTCCACATCTTACTCTTTCTTTACTACCTTCAAGATAAATTTTAAGATCAAAATTTGAAAAAGTTTATCCGGATCTATTGAGTCATGCGTAGGTTTTACTAAAGTCTACAAATAATTAGTGAACAGAGATATTGAATTCGCGGTTTTTTTAATATCTGTCATAATGAAAATATCTTAATTAATGTTGATCGATTTGGCATGAACCCGCAATGATATCGTCTAATATTTCCTCCGCCTATAGTTTATAAGTATTGTATATGTTATAATAGAGTATAATATTTCTTGATCATTTCATTTCGATATTTTAATTTCATTGTTTGATTTTTATTGAATATTTTTAATTATAATAAAATTAGAGAAAACGCAAAGTTAGAGACTTGAGACAATTTATAAAAATTAACGGTATAAAAGTATTGATAAAACTAAAGATAAATTAACAATATATACATTCATTAATAGTATTAATTTAAATTAATGGATTTATTTGATTTTTTATTATTAAGTTCATTTATTAATTTTTTTAGATCATAGTTAATTCCCTCCCTTAAAATAAAAGAAGTACCTATTCAAATATGGAAAGAATAAATACAAAATAATTTAAGTTAAATATGATTTAAATATTTTATTATATTAATTAAAATGAGAACTTTTAGAATAAATTATTTAATTGAAATGATATTTGAATATTAGAATTTAAAATAAAAAGTTAAAATTTATAATAATTCTTTGATTGCTAGTTATATACATTGTGTAAAATGAGTCCGCCAGTCAGTGGGCCACGCCTGGCTCTTGAATGAACAACACGGAGAACTATATATAAACTTTAAATCTCTCTCTCTCCCGCTCACACACACTCTCACCTCTCTCCTCATCCCCTCCACCTCTCATTTCTTAGTTATTTCAATTTCCACAAATTGTCTAATTTTTAAAATATTCACTAATTTACTTTCTATTTTTATTCTTTAATCCTTAAATAATATATTTTCTATTTTATGTTAAAATGTAAATAACTTACATTTTAACATATTAAACTATGACAGCAAAAAAGTAAACGAATTACATACATACATACATACAAACAGTCTCCTTTATATATATAGATTGTAGAATTTTTTTTTAAAAAATCTAGAATGTGTGTGTTCTTGTATTATTTTCATTAAATGCATAAGTAAATACAACAAAGATATGGCAATAAAAGATATTGAAATCCATGGGAACTAGTCTTGAATTCGATATGTAACTGTTGACCTCATCTAATCCCCTTCACCCTGATTTAATGTCCCCCTGGAGGAGGGTTTTGCTAGATACAAATTGTTTCAGGGATAATGATGCCCAACTTGGGTGCAGTTTAGAAGGAAGGGGGCAACCACTCTGGCCGATGGGGGTGTATAGCTCTAAGGTCAACATTGACTCATCCATGTGGGTGGTCACAAAGAAGGAATACGAAGCTTTGGGACATTACCAGTTTTAGTAGTGGTGGGGCGATTAATGTGTTTTTGGGGAGGTCACCAAATACTCCGACACGCAAGCCCATTTCTCTTACACATGTACTATAACAGAGTATATATATATATATACTACCAATACAATATATCCATATGTATAAATATAGATTAACAACATAGGCCGAGGGGTTGAAATTTAACTAAATATATCTCATAATATCCCATTACTTTCAAAACTTTCTTGAGAATACTCAACTCTTACTGAATTTCAAATTATTTAGAAGCGTAAATGTAGATTATCATCCGGTAATAATTGATTGAAAAAAAAAAATCAAAAATTAGAATATTAATACAAAAATAAAATTATTAAACCTTTCTATAACAATCAAAAGATTTTATATAAAATATATTATATTGGATATTACATGCGGTCCGCATAAATACTTTACCATGTAGCCGGTGTCTTTTTTGTTAAAACCTTCTCAGGAGCCTGCAAAAACCTGAAGTCAAAATTCCAAAATCTAACTTTGACATAGCTCCTGGGTACAAAAGATTTAAAAATAAATAAATTAATTAATTAAAAAAAAAAAAAATATGATAATGACATTTTGACTAAAAAATTTTATTTTTCAAATATTACAATTTTCCAATTTTGAAATATTCTACTTTCTCAAAGTTTCGTAATTTTTTTGTTTTTTTTTTTTTAAATCACAATCCAGTACACATACTTATAAGTGATATTGAGATAATTTATATTATATATAATAATAAAGTTAATTGTTAAAATCCATAAAGAACATGCAAACGTGAGCCGTTCTTCCTTTTTTTTCACATTAATCTAATACTATAATAATAATAGATCTCTATTTAATTAATAAGGTCTTGAGGTTTAATCCTTCGTAATCTTCTATTTTGATCTGCCACATCGAGAAGACGGAGAGCCTCGACGTTTACGTGCATTTGCAGTCTTTGGTGGTGAGCTGCTGCGAATTTACGAATTTCTTGTTGAACCGTCTCTATTCCAAGATCCTGATGTAATTCATCGTTGCGTATATACCAGGGCGCATTAACAATTGTCCTGAGGATTTTATTTTGAAGTTTTTGTATCCAAGTTTCGTAATAAAGATAATTTTATATTCAAGACTTTGGTCTAAATCTTGAGAAGATATTTGAGTATAATCGGTAAATAATAAGCACATGTTTACATGAAGCTTACACTACAATTTATTTAAAATAAATTAATTAACCAATCAGAAAAATATGAAAATTAAAATCTGTAATTTAAATAGCCTCATATAGATGGGGGTATGTAGGGGTAAACTTTGAGGATTTGAACATAGGATGCAGTGGACTATACCTTTTAGGGTGAGGTCTTGGCGTTCACAGTTTTTCACTTGTATATCCTGGCGGTGCACCGGTGTTAAGGGGGTATCGTATATATTTTAATGTTTAGGGTTTCAAGTCTCGTGTTGAAGTGGTGTGAGTGTGTAGGTGGGGACATCAGGGTAGGAGAGGAGAAACTTTAATCTGTCCGCCCCAGACGTAGATACCATAATATTTTAATGGAAATAGTCCATTCCTAAATAGAAGTTTACATTGAGCTTCCATTACATTTTATTTAAGATACAAGGTTTTTTACAAGTTACAGTGTTATGTGTATACAATATTCATTCAATAGTTCTTCAAATGATATGAAGTAAAACAATCTTTTAAATGTAAGGGAACTTTACAACCTTTACACATAAGATTGGTGGTTTTTCGTATTTTATTTGCATAGCATACACGACACCTTCTTCTTATACGTTTATTGGTTTCAGAAATCAGAACTAATTGGTTAATTGTCCGGATAGCCTCTGAGTTAAATCATGATGAGGTCCACGTGGCGTAGTTGGGATTTCCAAATTTGTGTTTATATCATATCAGTGAATTCTATATTATCTTTTTGATAATTAAATGATTTTATTCATTTAAAATTTAATGTTTGAGGTTTTAATAAAAAATTTATTATTTATTTTTTTAATAGATACATTTAATATTGCACAGTTATATACCTATATTATATTTAATAATTAATATACTATAGTTAAATAAATAGTATATTCTATAATATGTACCCGTATATAAGATAAAATGAAAACAAAGATTTAATTGAATATGAACATGTGTTTAATATATGTATATGTTGACTTGTGCATATTAATATTTAATTTAATATTTTTTTCTATTATATCAAATTACCCATCTATTTTTTTTTTAAAATACTAAATAAACTAACTGACCTAGTATTGAATTCAATTATAAAAGAGTAGCTTTTACTCTAATGAGAGAGATACGTAATATATGCAGTATATGTAATTTTCCTATATATTATGGAATTTGATTAATAGATGGCTTGATAGTTAGTGTGAGTGAGTTGCCTTGTATTCGGTGTTTTCCATCCCTTTTAGACATTAATCTCTCTATCTCTACGTTTGCCTCCAATCTGTCTATCGATTCCTGTCCAACTCACTTCCCGGTGCTCTGATGATTATTGGCAGCTGTCAAAAGCATTGCGAAATCTTTATGCCTTCCATTTCAACTTCATTCCCAATTTATTATTATATGCGTATGTATTACATCTCGAAGAATATATTATTATTATTATTATTATTAATATTAATTATTATATATTTAACTAATATATTTATTTTTTATTTATTTAAATTTACAAATATTTTTTTTCTCCTATAATAATATGAAATTTCCTGTGATCTATATATGTATGTCTTTGAAATCAACCATCTTTTGGAATTATTTCCATCCTCTTCCTATCCTTTATAAATTCTTTCGAATCTTCTTTTATATTCTCACATCATCTCTCTTTTCCAATCTGTTTATCCGTTTCCTCTCTCTAACATTTCCTCAACCGTTCAAACGATGTGGAAAAGTCCACCACAACCATAATTTTGTTTGGGGATATATATAGTAATTTTCTATTATACATTCTCATTCCCAAGAGATCTTTTTTACCCATGATTGTTTCAATGAATTTTATTTTTAAATACCATGGATGTACTTTTCACCATAAATTATATACCAACCATTCTTCTGTTCTAATATATATATTTATATTTTTGTTTTAGGACGTTATAAACCCCAGAAGAATACGATGGAGGCCCCGTGGTGGCGGCCCCTCTCGCTGCTATTTCTTCTTACAATAGTCCAGGCTTTTCGAACAACGCCTAATGAAACCACAATCGCTGTCATTCCACACGACATTCACCCAGGATATTCAGTACGGAAACTCTCTTCAGATCCATCTGAATCCGGCTTGAATTATCGACTTTTAGAGACTGGATTCTCTCAATTTTTCACCGTGTTAGAAGATGGTCTCGTGATGACCACTTCAGACCTTACGCCACTTGTCAATCGGCCGGTTAACTTAGTCGTTGTTGAAGAGACGCCTAATACCACTGAAACTCATACACTCCAATTATACGTTCTCGATCGTCATGATATGCTTCGATTTCCGAAAGCAATTTACGAAGATGGTGAGGTATTAGAGAATGCACCAATAGGTACCCGAGTTGCCAACATTCCAAATCTGCTTGCCGCTGGAGCAGGTGTTGGTGGGTTACCTGTTCGCTATGCAATCGTATCGGGAAATGCAAACGGTGCATTTTCGCTTCTGTCAAATGGACCGAAGGCAGGTGTACGTTTAGTAACCGCCAGGCCTTTGGACCGTGAAAAGATATCCCAGTACTCATTAACGGTTCAAGCATCTGATGCAAGAGGAATCGACAAGGCAAAAACAAATGTCCTTGTGCGTATACTTGATGAAAATGATAATAGTCCTGTATTTACTCAACGAGTATATCGATTCAGCATTCAGGCTGGAAATGCAACGCGACGATTTTCTGCAGTCGGAGCTGTTCATGCCATTGACGCTGATGGGGATCATATAGCTTATAAATTAGCAGCTCCAAGTAATGTTGTTGTAATTGTTCCTCAGACGGGAGACTTACTTCTTGCCCAAGAACCGTCAACAACAGAAGGAGAAGATCTAGAATATGGACTCTCTGTAGAGGCGCATGATCTACGAACACCTTCTCGGGCATCTGAAGTACCTGCACAAGTCTGGCTCCAATTCAACACCCTTGACGATGAGGAAAATGAAGTGATCGCTACCAGTAATGAGATTGATGGCAAGTTGCATCGTGATAAACGCCGTGTAACACGAGCAGTGCGTCCAACAAAACGGACTGAATTTACTGAAGCTGATGGTGAAACGGAGGGTCGTGTTGTATTCCAATTGGAAAAAGAAACCGAACGGGAAACATTTAAAATACGTGATGAAAACAGTTGGGTTACAGTGGAACCAAATGGGGCTGTTCGAGTGAAACGCAAATGGGACTACGAGGAACTCGGCCCAGAGAAGACCATCGACTTCTGGGTGACTATCACCAATGCAGGAGGAGGAGGTAAGTTAAATCAATTAAATTATTATTTGAAACTAACTCACAAAGGCTACTTTCTAAATTTTTATTAAAAGAGTACGAACAATAGATTTTTAACATATTCAATGAATAATAATTAGATTATTTGTAAAATTAAATAAAAATTTTATTTGATTATAGTGAATTCGCAAATCATATTATATACCAGATCAGAAAAAGGAATAGATTGATGCTAGTAAATCAAATTTTCTCCTTTATTTAGTAATTCATTGAACGAATTTCTGCAATTTAATGATGACGTCATCGTCATTAAAAGTGACTCGAAAGTATGTGAAATTTAGGATACGATTTAGAGAAGGTTGGAAGAGGGGGTTTCTTTAGGACTATAAATGATAAAGTTTTTATTTAAATTGCCTGTCACATTAGATTTCATTTTAAGCGTTTTTTTAATATTTATACTAGTATTGATATAATATATATTCTCCATTTTTTAGATTATTATAATCTTTAAAAGTATTTATATAAATTTCGATTTTGGGCAAAATAATAGATTTTTCTTTCTAAATTCAAGTGTGACAAATTATATATATATATATATATATATATAAATGAAAAGAAATATAATAGCTTGAGATTTATTCTTCCGTTTAAAGAAATTATTTTTTTATTTTCATTTTATTTCGTTTTTATTACTTTAAAAGGGTTAATAAATAGCCATTGAAAGAAAAAATATTATACTTCATTCGAAATTTTAAACCACAAAAATATAATAATTCAATATACTTATATATATATTAATATTTATGAACTATATATCATAGGAATGATTTTATTCTTTTTGTTAAATTAAAATTTTAAGTTTTTAAATATCAATTAGTGAACACGAGACGATTTAAGTGCATTTAAAATGAATGAAAAATTATAAATATATTTTATTTTTATTTGAAATATCTTTATTTGATATAACTACTTAATAAAATATATTAACCATTGTACAACTATTAACTAACTATTTTAATTTTTACTTCAAATATTAAAAACAAATAAGTTGACATGTGGCCAGGCGCAGAACCGACCGAAGGTTTGAAATAAATTAATTTCCAGCTACATAAACAATTTCAAATAATTTAAATGTATCTATTAATGCAATAAAAAACAGATATGGATTTTAAATAAATATTTTTAATTTTATTTTATTTATAATATATAAGTAAGAGATGATTGTGACGTCATGAATGGTTGGATGACGTCTTATAATTTTAAATTAAGAAAAAACTAATGAAGATGATTTTCCCGAGGGTAAAACCAATACAAAGTGCATGATTCGTGGGGAGATATGTAAAAATCCCCACATGTGAAATTAGGTATGAAAATAATAGTTTAATTCTTAATAATTAGTTTAGTTAGTTAGTTTAATTCTTAATAATTAGTTTTGATTAAAAAAATTTAAAGAGATTTAAAGGTACTAATATCAATTATTATCATTATATGGATCCAATAAAGTCTAATAAATGTAATTATGTATTTGTCTATTTATTATTATTTATTTATATTTCTTTAGACAAGGAACTAAATAGTTATTTAAACTCTGTAGTTTTTGATTGTTGAAAAATTTATTTTAATTTATAAAAACCATTTTAGTATTTTGACCTTATCATATTGGTAATTTTATATAAAAAGAAAGTTAAAAAAAATTGGGCCGGAATTTAAAAACAGCCCACCAGATTGAATTTGAAGTGAAGGGTTCCGGAGGGAGGAATGGAAAGTTGGGTGTCATTTCTAATCGGATATCGTTTGTAATATGGCAGGAAATGACCAATTTGGGTCCAGATGACTGCCCATAGTCCAACCTTCCTCTCTTCCTTGCCTCAAAGCTCACCTATATATCTATATAATATATCCCAGTGCCTTCATTTCAGAGTCAATGAACACGCTCATCTAAATTAATAAAAAGAAATAAATGAAATTATTCATATTCATTAAAATCAAATTAGTATATAAAAAACATAATAGTTTTACTATTTACATTTTAATCATTACAAGTCTACCTACATGATATGATTCAAAATAAAATTGAAAATATTTTATAGGACATGACATGATCTTAGTATTAATTTATTTTCATTTTATTAGATTGATTAATAAAATTCAAAATATTTAATAGGACATGACATGATCTTAGTATTTTTCCCATCCCAGAATATTTGCTAATATTACATGTTGGAGTTCCAATTACCTGCATATTTAATGACAATTTCAATGCTGAATATGCTTTTAATTAAAAAAAAAATTGAAGAAAGTAATTGGAATTATTATTATTAAGAATTAACAAATAAATTTATTAAATATACATTTAAATATGTAAATAAATCTATATATAAATTTAATAAATATTCAAACAATAATTGAAACAATATAAATAAAACGATTCAATATTTTACTTACATTGTGATTTATATTTATATTTTTATTACAACTGTTATTATGGGTATGTTATTTTTGACAGTTTAAAAAAAATTAAAAATATTAATAAAATTTATCAAAATAATTAATTTTGGATTTAACTACACTAAAACCTTCCTTGGTATGCCCATAACAATCCCTGAAAGTTTCATCGCAATCGGACGGGTAGTTTTTGAGTTTAGGCGAGGCAGACAGACAGACAGACAGACAGACATTCCCTTTTATATATACAGATTATTAGGTTTGTATTCTTTTACAATTCTGATCAAAGTCAATAAACATATTATATATATTCAAAGAAGAAAATATATTTTCTAAAATTTGTTTAAATTTATATTTATATATGTAGGTAATATATATTTATATATATATAATATAATTACGGAACTTGAGAAGACAATTAAAAAATATATTTAAGTAAAAAATAATATGAATTAAAATTTAAAAAAAAATGTTAAATTAATCATATTTTAACTCTAAAATATTATCTCCATTTTAACTTTATATCAATTCCATTCCCGCCTCATTACCCCTTAGAACCCCTTAGATATCTTTCATCTTCATGAATTCATGTATACTGAGATTGTTGACTTGATTTGCTGGGCAAAAGTGTTTCAAATCCCTCTAAAACCTCATTGAAGGATTATAGTTGGTTAGTAAACCATGTATTTCGATAAACGAACTAATCGACGAACAGACCAACAAACATTTCGGTTGCACTTCCGGAAACATTGCTGGAGAGAAAGAGAAATAGGAACAATGAGTAAGGGGTGGGGGAGGGAGAAAGAGAGATGTCAGATATCTTTTGTTTGAATTGGAACGCAAAATGGTCATCAAACCAAAACTAAGCAATGCTCAATCTCTCTCTTTCTATTTCTCTTTCTCTCGATTAGTCTATCAATCTAATTGTAAGTTCAGTCTAAACTCAAACATTGTTACTATTCTACTAATCTGTTACTAAGGATTATAGGATCTTCTAAAATATATAGATAGATACAATATTCAAAGTGTTTCTCCATTAGAAATTTAGTTTAAAGAATTTCAATCTTAATTACTATTTACTTATAGATTTCAATTTTATTTTAACTGTTATACGATTAAATTTTTCATTTTACTTTTGAAATTGATAGCCCCTTTATTTGGGATATAGATTTTATACCACTTCAAGGATTCATTAGACCGGGAGCTTAGTCGCGAGGTTATAGTTACCGGTCCGCCGACTCGAGTTCGAGGGTTCAAACCTCACCGACTTTATCGATATATAAATATAAATATAAATAAAAATAAAAATAAAAAATAAAAATAATAAACAAATCTGAGAAAGCTGGCTAAATGGAGATATATTCCGAAAAAAGCCAAAAAAAAGAATACAAAAAAAAAGGATTCATTATTTGTAAACCTTATCAAAAGATATTTAGTCACTTATATATAAATATTCAAACATAACACCATAAGAATATTTAGTTAGAATATATTATATATATATATGTAAAAAAATGATAAAAGATTTGGTCAGAAATCGTGTCTTCATTTGCATCTTTAACGCATATCTTAACAATTTTTTTTCCACAATCATATTTCGCATACGTGTATATATATATTATCCGTATAGATAAGATAATATTCCTTTATACTTTATGCTCATTCATATTTCTTGTCGTTGCTGTTGTTGTTATTGTTTTCTTTTCTTTACTTCGAGATCCTCTCAAATGATTTGCCACGAATTCGCTGCGTTTGCTTCTACTATTATGAATCTGTTGAAATTGTCCCAAAAATAAATAAAAAAAAAAAATAATCTCCTTCTTTCACCCTTTTTTAGACACCTTTTATTTATTCTTCTTTCACTTATTATTCGATAAAATATTTGTTACCAAAGGTTTTTATCGATATTTTGTTTTCATTGATTATATACAAATAGAAATGATTCAATATATTTCTCTAATATATAAAAAAGTGAAGGAATTAGGAGAGAATATGTATTGGATGGATAAATAGTGTTGATGTGGTCAAGTAAATTTTCATACGTATGTCCACTGAATTAATGCATTAAGTTAACATAATAACTTCAATTTTTTTCTCCATTATCTGACAAATCCTTAATCATTTGACAATTCATAAATGAAATATAAAAATAGGCAAAATTACTATTTACGCATTATGTAATTTATGAACTGGATATTTTTCTTTAGAGAAAAAACTCATTAATCAAAAATAATGTGAGTTCCTTAATAAAATTTACAAAACCGAATCAAACATAAACCTATATTAAAAATTAATTAATTGAGTTATAATACTACAGTACAAAAAATCAATTTGTATCTAATAATTTTAAAAAAAATTTTAATGAGTAAAATTGAAAAAAATACGATTAATATCAATTTATATTAATTTAAGTTTTTTTTTAAAACAAAAAGAAATATGAAAAGCATTTATTTTTCTTTTATTTGAAATATTACTTATCAAATTGCAAAAACAGGAAAAAATATATTAATTCATTTTTTTGGATTTGATAAAGAAATCTCATTAACATAATAATAGTTTTAAATTATAATATTTAATAATATAATAATTTTAAAAAAATGATTTTTATTATGTTTTTACATCCTTTTTAACTTTTGATTATCGAATCAAATAATAGGATGCATAATTCTTATATAATTATCAAGGATTTTTCCTCTTTTAAAAAGTGAAAAATTATAAGAAATTCCATCAAGGACACTGCTGGAAATTATTTTAAATATTTTTACTATATATATCTTGCCAGAGATAATATTGCGATCACGAAAATTTTCGATGTTGAGATTTTGATGTTTTTATACGTTTTAAAGGTTCCTGAATAATTTTTACTAAGGTTGAGAAAAATGTCTGTCTGTTTATGTGTGTGTATGTGTGCGTCTCTGTATGTATTGGTTACATTCATACCAAGATTACGCAAAAACGGTTTGTACTAGAATGATGAAATTTGGTACATGGGCATTAGTCAAAATTCGTAGTTTTCTATCAACTTTTGAGAAATGTAGCTCAACCGGAAGAGGGTCATTACCTACAACGTTTTGATTTTTTTTCTTCTAAAGTGACCGTAAAAATAAAGATATATGTTTGATAATTTTTCACATGATTAATAATTGTATAAAACTGCTATATATAGAATTTTAGCTTGATTGAATCGCTGAAAGTACCAGAATTAATTTTTTAACACTGCAAATCTCAATCGCCAACACGTGACCATCAACAAAGAGCCAAATAAATAAATCAATCAATATTATTTATTAATTTCAATTTATAATTTAATTAATTTAATTAAATTTAAATTAATATATGTTATTTAATTCAATTCAAATTTGCGATATGGAGACACTCCAGATTTTTATTTTAATAAAATTATATTTAAAATTCAAAATTTGAATAAAAATAAAAAATTACATAATTGTTTGGACCTAACTTTTTTAATCACTTCTATATATATAAAATATATATATTTATAATATTGACGTACAACATCCTTGATTTCAAACAAATAATGAATCATTTCACGCATCAGTCGACTTCGCACTGTATTTAGAGAAGCAGTTGAGCACAAAAACAACATTAAAATTAAAATCCATAAAATGCATCCTATAATTAATTAATAAATGGGCTCACCATCCCACATTCATATATTTGTAATTGATAATTGAAGAGATAATACACACAAATGAAACGTTTCTCCATTCTAATTACATTTACTTCGGATATTGTTGATGGTATACTTTTTATTTCTTCTCTTTATTTTCATCTAATTTTTAGTTATCGTGGGAAAAAATAACAACACACAAAAACAGAAAATATTATTTTCAAATTATTTAATAAAAGATAAAAATTATTTTCACATGAATTGGGATGATAATAAAAAAAAATAGAATAAATCAAAGAACCATGAAATGAATTCATTAAATCAAATAAATATATTTTAATAGATATCCAAAAAATGTTTATAATTAAGATTTTCGATTCTAAATTTAGAGTTTTGGTAAATATTAAATTTAGTGTAAATTCTTCTTAAATTCTTTTCTATTCTTAGAATCTTTTAAATACTTTTTTCAATCTATTATTTCACTTCTTGAGGAATGACAATTTATTTATGTCAAACAGAAGGAAAAAAAAATCAAGCATATGGTATTGTATAGTTGGGAAGAGAAAATGAATCAAGTGTGCTGTTTGGTAAAATTTAATTTCTCTTGATCATCTATCTCTTAAAAATGATCTATATTTGGTAACTAAAATAATAATTTGCTATTTATGTTTTGGTGAATATGCATGTAATGAGAAATTTTGATAATAAAAAAAACATATGAAATTTTGTTAATTATTTAAGTTTTAAGAGCCCAACAATTAATTTTGAAATATTTAGGATATTAGTGATTGTTCTTATATCGGCGAACGAACTGGGAACTACACACATTTTTACTACATATTTCGCCAGAGATAGTATTGCGATCACGAAAATTTTCGATATTGAGATTTTGATGTTTTTATACGTTTTGAAGGTTCCATTTTCACTAAGGTTGAGAAAATTGTCTGTGTGTGTGTTGTAACCAAGATTACGCAAAAACGGTTTGAGCTAGAATGATGAAATTTGGTACAGGGACATTATTCAAAATTCATAGTTTTCTATCAACTTTTGAGAAATGTAGCTCAACTGGAAGAGGGTCATTACCTACAACGTTTTGATTTTTTTCCTCTAAAGTGACCGTAAAAATAAAGATATATGTTTGATAATTTTTCACATGATTAATAATTGTATAAAACTGCTATATATAGAATTTCAGCTTGATTGAATCGCTGAAAGTACCAGAATTAATTTTTTAACACTGCAAATCTCACGCGCCAACACGTTCCATGGTGCCATCAATAAAAAACCAAACATGCGCTGGTTTAATATTTATTATTTATAATTTATAATTAATTAAATTTAATTTAAATATAATATATTATGTTATTTAATCCAATTCAAATTGCGAGATAGTCGAGTGGAGACACTCCAGCTTATTTACTTCTAAAGTGACCGTAAAAATAAAGATATATGTTTGATAGTTTTTCTCATGATTAAAAATTGTATAAAACTGCTATATATAGAATTTCAGCTTGATTGAATCGCAGAAAGTACCAGAATTAATTTTTTAACTCTGCAAATCTCACGCGCCAACACGTGACGTGCCATCAACTAAGAGCCAAACATGCGCTGGTTTAATAACTATTATTTATTAATTTTAATTTATTATTTAATTAATTTAATTTAATTTAAATTAATATATGTTATTTAATCCAATTCAAATTTGCGAGATAGTCGAGTGGAAACACTCCAGCTTTTTACAATTTAAAATAACCAAAATGTATTTTGAAATATCTTGAATATTCTATAATAATATTTAATAATAATTTTAATATTTTGTCTATATATATTATCTATGTTAAACTAGATATAATTTTCTTCTAAGAAATGTTAATTAAATAATTAATAATAATTTTTTTTTTTAATATTTTTAGTTATTCTTGAGAAAAAAATAAATGGAAAATGTGAATAAACCATTAAAAAAAAACAACACATTTAATTAAGTAATGAATGAAATGAATCAACTGAAATGGAGCTGTAAAGATAGATGAGAGTCTGTGTGAGGGGGGGTTGAGTGGTGTGGTTGGGAGGATTTAAAGAGAGAATGAGACAAGCATGATGAAGATACGGAATGTAGTTGCTGAGGGAATAAGAGGAAGAATGGTAAATAGAATGAAAGATAGAGAGGGTGAATGTGAAATGAACAGATGTATTTTTCATTTAGAATATTAAAATTCAACACTATTTAAAAAAAAAAAAAATTAAAAAAATCAAGATTAAAACTTACGTTTTTTAAACTAAAAAAAAAATTTTTTAATTTTTATTCCCCACAATTTTAAAAGGGAGAAGATATAATCTTTTTTAGCCTAAACAAAAAGTTATTAATAATTAATTTGGTTATTCCTTTTTTTAATGTCTTAAAACATAAAAAAGAGAGCTTTAATAAATAAATGAATTTTGATTTTTTAAAGAAATTATAATATGATTAGGACGACATCATATAAAAGCGGATAATGATATTACAGAATATAAAACTACATTAATTAATTAATAATACAAAAAAATCACTTTCTTCATAAATAGAAGCTGAACGAAGAGATAAAAGGAACATTAATAATTAGTTTGGCAAATTAAACATTAAAAAATTCAAATTAAGTTTTAGAAATGCTCTCTACCATATATTGAATGGCTTAATAAAATAAATAAATGTATCTTTTGTAATACGATTTAAACCAAATTGAATATTTAATAAATAATTTGCACACTGTATAAAAAATATAAAATATTAATAAAAATGTTATGTCTAATGAATGACTTTCAGATTATATAATTATGGTTAATTAATTCTTTGACATTTTAGAATAAATTCATACGTAAGGGATGTTAAATTAGAGTGAGTCATATTATGAGTTGTTCAATGAAAATGATTTATGAATGATAAACATATCCTCAAAAATATAATTATAATATAGATTGTTATATATATATATATATATATATTGTAATGATATTTTAAAAATATCATTAATCCTTAAAAAAAAATTCAAAAAAATTAAAATTTATTTATTTAAAAATAAATTTATTTTTGGAAAAGATTATTGTAATACGTTTCCCCAGAAGAGTTGTTGAAAGGAGAAAAGTCATTCGTTCAGGGGTTAGCGTCGAGAGCACACGGACTTTATTGGAGGAAAAGGACCACTATTACACTCGGTCGTCTACGGACTATCGCTTACAAAAGGATCGGCTACATTATTAACAAGAAATATTGTTTTTCAAGAGGGAGTGTTTTTTTTTAATTTTTTTAATCTAAGAATTAAAAATATTTGTTTCACAACAAATATTGGTTTCTCTTTAATTTTTATAAAATGTCTTTTTTTCGTTTTTTTATAAAAAAATATAAAAAATTTCTGTATATAAAATTATAATTTAAAGATTTAACCCTTTTCCAAGACACATTTGTGACCCACCCTTCTTTTTCTTAAAATTTTCCCCTGACGATATCCACCCATATAAAAAAATCATTACAATATATATATAATATATTATATATCTCTTCACGTAAAGTACTTATATAATATTATAAAACAACTTGCACCTCTCTTTATTAAAAAACATTTAATCTTATATTTAAAATTATACATCAGCTTTTATTGCCTATAATTATAGAAATTTAGGATTAAAAAAAATTATTTAATTATAAAAAAATATTCATATTTATTTAATAATTAATATATTTAATTTAATTTAAAATTGTAGACTAGTGGTTTAAAGTTTAAGTCAATCTATACTAGAACAACGAAAATTTAAGTTAATAATTTTTTATTTATATTTTTTTTTACTTTTCCCCCAATATCAAATTTTATAAGTAAATAAAGTAAGATCATTTTTAAGACTTGATTTTTGTGTTTTCGAAGAGTTTAAATAATATAATAAATAAGACAAGGAGGGGGTGAATGTGTGTGTATCAAACAATATATGCAACCCTTTTTGGTCATATACTTCTCATATGACATAAATATGTATATTCATCAGTGCTATTTTAATACAGGGTGGGGCAGAAAAGCCTATCAGATTTCAAATTCCTTTTTCTCAGAAGAGGGAGTAGGTAGAGTAGTGGGGTACAAACCGCCAGAAAGCCGGTTTTATGCCATTTCTCAGTAGACAACATGACTTGGTCTGGTGAACAACGTTATCGGAAACGGCGGTTCGATAATTGCTAAACAACGTGCTTTCGAAGGTGGGGCAGAAAAACCTATCCGATTTCAAAACGTTATAAAATTAAAACCAGTCAGCTTGTCAAAAAATATCTTTTATTAACATATCGCAAATTTTATGCTATTTTTAAATTTAAGTTTTGAAAAGCACATCACTCAAACGTCGTCCGTGGGACACTGATTTGCTCGCGGCAGCTTTCCATGACTTTCACCGTTATCGAATCGCGGTTTTCGATAAACCGCTCAATAACAAAAGCACGATGTTCACCAAACCAAGGCATGTTGACTATTGACAAATGGCATAAAACCTGCATTCTAACGGTTTTTACCCCACTACTCTACCTGCTCCCTCTTCTGAGAAAAAGGGATTTGAAATCTGATAGGTTTTACTGCCCCACCCTGTATGTTATTATTATTTGAAGTTCTTGGATCTTTCTACTCTTGCAACTTCATATTTCTACTGTTATTTTTGATATACTCACAAACAAATTCTTAATATATATTGTTTATAATTTATACCAGCATTTTTTTTATAATGTTAAGTAGAAGCATTTCCAACATCGTGATATTCTATGGATTCCCATTACTGACTGCCGGATTCCAATTATCTTTCTCTCCTCCTCACCCCAGTGTTCCTTCACTTGCAGTGAATTCTCTAGGCCTCTTTCTATGACTGACTGAATAATCATCTAATTAGCTTTGCTTTATGATTATCATGAAAACATCAAATCCTTCATCTCTCCTCTACTTCCCCTCTTCTATTCTTTTGATGCGGATTCTATTTGCATTCCTTTTTTTTTTGTCGTTATGAAATTCACAGCTGCTGGAAACGTGTCTATTTTTTCCTCTTTCTCTCTTCCGTATATTATTATTATAATAGATTTATCTTTCTCTTTTTCTTTCTTTTTTTTTAAACCATCCTCATATTCTTTTTCATACTTTTTTAAAGGGCTAAAAGAAAAAAAATTTGCAATAACTTTGAAATTCAAATTAAATTAAAATAAAAAAAAAAAATCTTTATAAATTTTGTCACTTTTTCATTTTAATTTTGATCTTTTTATATATTACACTTTTTCTTTTCTTCTAAGTTAGTTTATTATTCTTGATTAATTTTAAATAAATTAAAAATATAATTTTTCATTAATCAATTTTTTTACTATAAAATCATTTTTTGTTTAATCTTCAAGCTGAAAAACATTCACTTATAGATATTTTCGATTTAACTTGCCTTTGACAAAGAAAACAAAAACCTTTCCATCCCTGTCATTGGAGCATAAAAACATACTATTTAACTCTTTTGGTGTACACTGCAAAATAGGCTAAGGGCGTTAGATGTTGCGAAATTCTTTCTCTCATATCTCGAAATACATATAAGCATATATCTATATCTATATCTATATCTATATATATAGTATATAAATTGAAAAACATCATTCATTAATAATTAATAGTTTTTTTTTGACCTTTACCCTTGTTAGTCCTTTTTATTATTATTATTTTCTTCATTAATTGATTTTATATTGTATCCCGCATCCTGAAAATCAGAGAGGCATTAAATATTTGTTTTGACACCAATTTAAAAAAAAAAATAATAAAAAATTCAGACCGTTTGTTCACTTCATCTGATTAAAAGATTCAAATTTTTAAAATAAAAATTCACAATCCATGAATACAATTTTGATGTATTTAATCTACTACCACTTCCTCACTCTCACGCTTGGTTATTTTTAGCTATTATAGAAACCTCTTTTTAAATTTACATTGACACAAACTTAGATCTAATCCTGTTTTTATTCATTAGAATTAAATGCCACATATTTCAGAATATAAGTATATATAAATTTATATTTATACGAGTATATATATATATATATATATATAACACTCTAATTTTAATGAATCTTATATAAATTTAAATAAACACAAAATTATTTTCTATTATATATATCCTGTATATTCAGTAACGCCAAAGAGTTATTTACTTTAACAGAATGGAATTAATATGAATATTTAAATGTATGTACCCGATGAACATTCGATTGTATTTATTAACGTCAAAACTAAATTAAACTAATAAACATTTATTTGTTAATCAAACACATTCCGTGTAATTTTAAATTTGTTTAATTGCTATATGTTCATTTAGGTAGTTACACCTTGATGGAATGTTAAAATTGAAAATTGTTTATTACTAGCTGATGAGCAGCTAGACGGGGGCTCCGCCTCCTGTACCCCGAGAGATACATTGCATTTGGTTGAAAGTCTGTATGTAAAAGGTTTTCATCCATTTTGTTTCAATCAGTATAAGTAGATAAGACATGTATTTGTTTTCTTGTAAAATATATTTTAATTTAATCAGTAAATTAATTATATATTATTATTGTATATGTTATATTTATCTAACTCTGTGTCTCTACAGTTTTCGAAAGTTCTTAGCTGCAGCATCCACATTTCTCTAAGTGTCCTTCTCCTAGGCTACAACCAAATCCTACCCTGTCCCATCTCTCCCATGTCCCTTCCTTCATTGTCCACCCACTTGGTCCTTGGTCTTCCACCGGATGTTTTCCAATCGGTTTCTCCCAATTTCTAGCTTCTCCAATTCCAGCCACGTCCTCTTCCCATCCCAGCCTTCTCAATTTTATATCCTTAACTATATCTGGAGATCATGCAATTCCTCGTTATGCCATCTCCGCCATCCCCCTGTGACCTCATCTTCCTTTGGCCTATAAATGCTGCAAACAATACTAATCTCACAAATACTCTAAATCTCAGGGTCATCGATTTAGGTGCTCTGTCCCGGTGTTCCCAAAAATTTCTTCGGGACAGCCTATTGTCCCGTTTTATATATTTCAATTTTGATCCTCTTGGATAATAGTTTTGATGAGATAAGCCCCTTTACTGCATAATAATTATCAGTTATTATTTTTATCACTTAGTAATTACATATTGCATAATATTGAAAAATATGTATGGGGAAAAAGGGCTGTTTTTAGGGTTTTCCCGGCAATTATTCGATTTTTTCTCGCCGTAAAAACCATCCAGGCGTTATTGAGTGATGCGGTTACCAACACATTTTGCGATTCATTTTTATTTATAAGATTTTTGTTGTTTCAATTAAATATTAAGTATTCATCATAAAAACATACACCTATATAAAAATTTAGTTAAATTTGTTCTTGTTTACTTTTTTCATTCATCTATCAATTAAATTTCATATTTTATAGGTAACTCATTTTATTGATTGAATCTTTAGATATAAATCTTTTTCTAAATCACAAATATAAATTATACTTTTGAGTCTATCTTTTAGATTTATATATGACTTTCTAGCGGGTGATCTATGATAGATGAACTTTAAGCGCGAGGTGGGATATTTTTTGGTCAACTTCATTAGACTCCTCGACATGAAGTGTCCGCCTTCTGATTCCTATCTAATCCAACAACACACCGTTCTGCTACTAGTTTATGAGTCATCAACCTGATCCTAGGATTTATTGCCGAGTAACTCGCCTCTCTTCGGTAGTCACGTTTACTCTATCTCCCCTTCCCCCTTACACTCTTATTCTCTCTCCTTTCATCACATTTTATTCGATATATATATATCATATCATTCTTCCAATCTATCACAATTTTTTTTTTTTTTTTTGAATTTTCTTGTCATGAATACCCATATAAATTTGAATTAAAAAAAGGGTAGAGGGAGAAGAGATAAAGAAAAAATATTTTAAAAAAATAATAAATAAATAAAGAAAAAAAAATGAGTTTATAAATCTTCTCGGAGCTCCTTTCAAATCTATATGGAGGTTTTATTTTATTTGAATATTTAAATTTTTCGTCTGTATTTTTACATCATAAAATATACCATAAATAAAAGACAGTTAAGAAAAGTACTTATAATATTGACATTATTTTTTTCTTCTTCTTTATATCTTGTAAGATTAAGTGTATAAAGCTATTTTTTTTTTAATTTATATTTTTATTAAATTTTTTTTTTTTTTTAAATTAAATTTCAGAATATTTCAGAAAGATAAATTATTACAAATTTTAAGAGAGAAATAAATCATTTTGAAATTTGGTATTTAAAAAGATATCCTCCTCACTGCGTTCTAGGTCATCCCATAGAGTCCAAATAATTTTAAATACCATTTTAATGTTATTAATATTTCTAACCACAACAAATATCTAACATTTTCTCAATTGCAACATCAATATATTATACATTAATTACATTAAAATAAATATATAACAAAAGGATAATTGATAAAATGAGAATTAATAAATTAAAACCATTAAGTTTAATAAATAAATTCATTCTTTTTTATATATCCATCCATCGATGAACTTTTTAATTTTAATTTTAATTTTACTTTTTAATTTTAATTTTTAATTTATAACTAGATTTTAAGGTTTCTAAACATTAAATTATTTTTTATTATTTAATTTGGCCATATTATTACTATTTTTGAAAAATGTTATAATTTCTAAAATCCATAAATTTGAATTTTAATATACAATACATAATTAAACAATTCTCTATTAAATATGATAAATAATAATAGGTAGATTTGTTTTCATGTCTGTAGATGACCTTAAAGTTGTGGGGAAAAAATTTAGAATTTTAAAATCTTT